>JAMQGT020011965.1:0-151392 GCA_024447675.2 Pterophyllum scalare | reverse complement strand
TTGGTAAAACTTGACAAATGTTTCTTAAAAGTACTAATTTATGAACTTTCAACGACACTTGTGTGAGCAATGGCACTGATTATGCATCTAATAACAGCGGTTATTTGCAAACTGGAAAGAAGAACAGAATTGGCTGGAAAGAGTAAATTGCTGAGATGTCATATGATTATGGTTATTGGAATATTCACAAGCATAATTTGCAAATTAGAAGAAATAAAACTTGCAATTCTTCGAATCTCCTCATGTGTGACGTGAAATAACTCAGATTGCAGTTTGAACTGGACTGACTTCATCATCATCTAGAATGCGACATTTTTAACAGTCACGAAGCTTAGGTAACTCAAAGAGTAAAAAGTGCAGTGTGTGTGTCTGTGTGTGTGTGCCCACTGATGCATACGTACACCTCTCTCGCGATGTGAAAAACAAAGATGAAGCAATCTAATCACATTTTCATCTGATACTGTAATTCCCAAGCGGCTCTTTGAATGAGCTTCATCTTTGTCTGGCTTGACGAGATTATCACTGCACCAATAGGCAGCTGTTTTCAGTAAACACACAGTTGGCAGTTTAGCATTCACATACAAAACACCCCAACATCTGGGTGACCTATTTTATGGAATTATTGTGACTAATCCCTTCAAATTTCCGCATTTCATGCGTACCTTTGACTTTCATATTTTACCCAGCTGTCATAATTACTAAGCGAAATAAATTGGTATTGTGTGAGCTGTTTTGTGTTGATGTCAATGCTTTGGTTCAATGCACGTTTGTGTGCTTACAATGCACAATAGGCATTTGCAACTCGTTCTAGATTGCATGCTGTAGTCCAGTAAACAAAAACTGTTACATTTATGAGGATGTAACCTCATCTGCTCTCAAAATCGCAAAGCACCAAGAGAAATGGAATACAGTGTGTTTCTGTCCTGCATAAACAGGAACCCTGCAGCTTGCCAGAGAAAGTTCATCTAAAATGGACGTTACAGGCAGAATGGTTAGAGACATCTGACTGCCTGCCCACGTCTCCGATTTGTTCGGTTTCACTGGATGAATGCAGAGAAAGCAAAAGGTTATTCAGTCTGATTATCATGTTATAGAGATTTGCTGAACCATTTCTGCCTGTCTCTGTCAATTATGCCTCTTTAGCTGCTTCTTTCTTTGTCTTTAACTCAGTGACAGAAAATATGCAATTCATGCAGATGAATAAGAAGCGTAGGATTCACAGGCCGGACGACTCAAGCGTAAAAATGAAAGTTGTAAACATATTTGAGTGTCGATAATTAGTAAATAAAAAAATTGAAAGAAGCAAAAAGCAAAAAAAAAGCCTTTTGTTAATATTAGAGTGACACTTCTTCAGGCGAGATAGTGTCTGGTGTGATTGACAGGTCATTGTTTTGAAGTCTTGTGGCGCTGGGTTATTGCAGCAGGGCTCATGGTATTAAGTTTCATACAAGGGGTGGGCAGGGAGCAGACAGTTTAAGCAACTGAACTCAATGAATTGACCACCCACATTGCCCTAGGTCTTAGCAGACAGTAAGGTAGCTGAATATTATGGACACTCGGTGGCCAGGAAAAATTATGTCTGGCTCCACACTTACATGCATATGCTACGAAAAAAGTACACAATGGCAAGATGCAGAATCTAATTTCAAATGCCCCTACCCTAGCAGATATGCAGGTGCACATGATTGCATCATTTACCAGCTAAGTGCTACAAACATTTATAACAAGAGCTGAATTTACCTGGTAAAAAGCAGTGTAACGGCTTTTCATCCCGTGGCTTTAATCACTTAGCCATTGACCCCGCCTCTGTGTGAGCTGTTATCAGCCCCATGTTGTCAACCACCATCTTTCCTCCTGGGTGGCCTCATTTGGTACTTCTAGACCACCTCCGTGCCTCTCTTCTTCTGTCTCACACACCTGTCATTACCCACTCATATCACATTGTAAATCTTGTTGATTGATTAAAATAGCTTTAATGCTTTTTAAATTGGTGTTAATAGCACAGCACTGCATCAGTGCTTTTTAATTTATTTTTTTTTTAAAGATATCTTATCATCTTCCACATCCTGTATGTGCTTCACTGTTATAGTCTGTGTACCAGTGGTTTAATGTCACCCTAACTCCGTGTTTGCATTGTTCTCCACAGGAGATTGTGTTGGTTCTGTTCTTTGGCACAGAGTATGTGGTCCGGCTGTGGTCGGCAGGCTGCCGCAGCAAATATGCGGGCATCAAAGGACGCCTCCGCTTTATCAGGAAACCCATATCAATCATAGGTGCACCTGGCTTTTTCCTTTGTTCTAATTTAATACAACAAACGCCATAAAGTATTCTTGTTGATGAACATCTCAGATAATTCCAGCAAGACTTCACTTTAGTATAAAAGTAATTGTAGCTCGTATTCAGTTATTTATTTATTTTTTGCTTCTTTCTTTCTGTCTGTCTGTGTCCATCTCTCTTTCTTACAGATTTAATAGTGGTCATTGCCTCAATCATTGTTCTTGGTGTAGGGTCAAATGGCCAAGTGTTTGCAACATCTGCCATCAGGTAGGGCAATGATTTTCATTTGCATTTTGCCATGCATTCATAGCTGCAGTGGGATGAACCAGCTGAGGTGATGCTGTGTGTTGCAGAGGCATCCGCTTTCTCCAAATCCTGCGGATGCTACATGTGGATCGACAGGGAGGAACGTGGAGGCTCCTGGGATCTGTGGTCTTTATCCATCGGCAGGTAAGATGAGAAGTATCCAGACTAATGCTGCTAATTAAATATTATGTCTGTATGTTATTATTTATTGCTTATATCTCAGTTGATTTTAAATGGAATTGTTTAGAATATTTTTAATACATATTGGCCAATCAACAGAAGGTGTAACTGCAGTGCTATATTTGGCTGCAGTGTGCTGTGTATGGTAAATGCACAGGCCTTAATTGTGCTTATACAGTGCAGCAGACAAGCTAGTTGCTGTAATCATAGTAACATTTACTGCTTATGACAACAAGTCCAATGCACAGAGGTGAACAAAAGTAAAAAATCCAGAGCAGACCTTGCTTTATAAGGAGAAGAAAAGAAGTCGTCAAGGTTGGCTTTACTTTTTTCTTCTTTATTGTATTCCGGTACACTTGTTTTAGTTTTTTCTCAGATCAATACACAATGAAGTCAGTTGATGTTATGTTCTCTTCTTAATCCTTAAAGTACACCAAGTTTCTTGGTTGTGGTCAAACCTGATGATCATATGTCTTTGATGCATAAGAGGAGCAGGGCTTATCGTGAGGATTGTGTGCAGAGAAATCACAAAAATACATTTAAGATGGCGCCAGATTGAGCCTAATGTGATTCAGTGCCACTTCCCTGTTGTCAGATGATCACTTTATCAAATGATGTGCTCTGTTTAGTGGAAGTACTCTGTGATGTGAAGGAGATGATGGGATATCTGCTCAGACTGGTATCTGTAATGTGAATGAATATATATCACTATTTTGGCTTCATTTGATAATATTTATTTATCATTATTTTTGGGGATAAATTTAGGCTAAAAAATCTATGGTGAAGACAAGATACATTTAAAATTATGATTTCTATATTTGCTGTATAGCTTACCTACAAACTGATTTTCCAAATGTAGGCAAATTCCTCTAATGGAGCTCTGTAGGCTTAATCAATACTAATATTAATCATCAACTAATATTCAGCACATTGTTTTTCATATATTGGGTGTCTTTAGCAGCAAGGTGACTTGGAGGTCTTTAAAATCTAACCCCCTATAGCTAATGGGGACCAAGTCTAAAAACACTTTCCCTTCTGGCTGTAATATAAACACTGAAACATCAAACATATCTGTACAACTTGTCGTGTATAATGGAGTCACCTATCATGACAGGTGAGGTTGCGGGAGGGCTGAAATTGAAGATTATATAACAGTTTATCTCCCTTCAGAGAATGAGGTGCACTGTGTACATGAAGCAAAGACTATTATTTCTTTAGGAAAGCAAAAGATTTCAGTCCCAGTTTGTGCAAAAATTCTCTCACAGCATAAATATAGTGAGACTTGAAGCTGATCTCTTTATGTGTGCAGACAAGACCCAAATAATCATTTGGCATAAGCTAGCCTGACATGTTTTTGGCTGACTTGCGTATGTCAGTCAGCAGCAGTTATGTGACTCGCTGGTCATTTGAAACATTAATGTTGTTTGAAAGGGACAAGGCTACATTGCCAGAATACATTCAATGTGATGCCCCCCCCCCCAAAAAAAGCATATCAGCAGAGAATTTAGCTTTGGCAGTCACTGGTATCTCCAACTGAATATGCAGTCAAAAACGGCCTTGAGCCACAATCAAGCTCGAGGGATTGCTGCATCAGCCAAGCTGTGACATGGTCAATGGATAAAGCCATAGCTGCTGTTTCCACTTAGAGCTTTGTCAGAGAGCAAACTAGAATAACATGGTAAGTCTTTCATATTATGTTTTCATAGTTTGATCTTTGGTCAACTTGCATTTTTCAGGAGCTGATTACCACCTTGTACATTGGCTTTTTGGGCCTGATCTTTTCCTCCTACTTTGTCTACTTGGCGGAGAAAGACGCTGTAGATGAGGAGGGCAAGACTGGCTTCTCCAGCTACGCCGATGCCCTCTGGTGGGGTGTGGTAAGGCAACTAAAAGAAAAGACAAAAAGTTTGTATAAAAGAAAGTCCCTCACTGATGTTGCACATATATCTTTTTGGACTTGTAAGAATATGTTTTTTAAAATGTTGTTCAAAATGCATATATTACTGGGAACCTTAAATGCTGCTCTGAATTTGCAAACTCGGCTTCCAGACTTAAAAGGCTACAAAACATCAAATGAGATTCTTCTCTATAAAGAGTTGTAACAAATTTTTTGCACAATGCCCACTCGAGTCCTAACTGGAAAACGGAGATGGCCGACCACCCTGGGTGGACTTATTATTTAACCTCCTTGTGTTTTTACTCTCCTTAGTGGATCTTGACATAGTATGCGTGTGTTGCTGTAGCACTTGAGACAGAGACAGGTGTGTTTATGTTTTTCGTGCGTGGAGCTGGATTTGCCCATTCTCCTCTGTGTGGAGGCTCAGGTTTCCAGAGCAGTTAATTAAACATTTGAATTGAAAGCACAGAGTAATGAGAAACCTATGGCAGCCTTGTGCAGGGGATCAGTGTGCCACAAAGAGACGGTAATAAACCATTCACTTCTGGGATCTTTGGCTCAAAGAACTTTTAGAGCACCAGTATAAAGTGTCAGTTCCCTTAATTAAAACTTTAATTGTGGGATTGCCACCTTTATGTAACAAGGGTTAGAGGGGTCACACCGCTCCTAACTGCTCTATGGAAGCTGTTATTAGTGTTGCTCTGTTCACAATGCAGGAAAACAAAAGAATCACGCTTTGGGATTTTTCCACCTTTTTTGTTTTTCTGAGACTGTAAACTTGAGTGTGATGATATTTTTTTCTCACCGGTTTAGTAAGCTTTGCAAGTTCCAGTGTGTGGGTTTGCTGAAATGTGATTGCATTGATTGGAGCACGCTAAGCTCTCTCACAGAGTATGCCTTCGCTTGGCATGATTTCCACATTCGGATGTGCAGGTGCACGGCACAGCTGGAGGACAAGCCAATGCCATGATTCATATCCCCTTCTCTCGCTCGCTCCCCCTCCCTCCCTCACCTTCTCTGCTCTTTGTCTTTTTCAGTTGCTAACGGTTAGGTAATGGCGCAACTTTCCAATCTCGCCGGGGATAAGAAGGCTATTGGTAACAAACTTACAAACACTGTATGGTGCACATGTAGAAATAGCTGGGTGTTATCACGCTTACTGCATGTAAAGCATGCACACTACCAATGATGTAAGCATGTATATTGAGTAAATATATTCAACCATACATATTCAAAGATTAGGTCTGAGACCTTTTTGTAGGCTTGAAGTGGTTTTTGCCCCTCACCCTACATCCTTGAATATGTATGGTTGAATATATTTACTCAATATACATGCTTACATCATTGGTAGTGTGCATGCTTTACATGCAGTAAGCGTGATAACACCCAGCTATTTCTACATGTGCACCATACAGTGTTTGTAAGTTTGTTACCAATAGCCTTCTTATCCCCGGCGAGATTGGAAAGTTGCGCCATTACCTAACCGTTAGCAACTGAAAAAGACAAAGAGCAGAGAAGGTGAGGGAGGGAGCGAGCGAGAGAAGGGGATATGAATCATGGCATTGGCTTGTCCTCCAGCTGTGCCGTGCACCTGCACATCCGAATGTGGAAATCATGCCAAGCGAAGGCATACTCTGTGAGAGAGCTTAGCGTACTCCAATCAATGCAATCACATTTCAGCAAACCCACACACTGGAACTTGCAAAGCTTACTAAACCGGTGAGAAAAAAATATCATCACACTCAAGTTTACAGTCTCAGAAAAACAAAAAAGGTGGAAAAATCCCAAAGCGTGATTCTTTTGTTTTCCTGCATTGTGAACAGAGCAACACTAATAACAGCTTCCATAGAGCAGTTAGGAGCGGTGTGACCCCTCTAACCCTTGTTACATAAAGGTGGCAATCCCACAATTAAAGTTTTAATTAAGGGAACTGACACTTTATATTGGTGCTCTAAAAGTTCTTTGAGCCAAAGATCCCAGAAGTGAATGGTTTATTACCGTCTCTTTGTGGCACACTGATCCCTGCACAAGGCTGCCATAGGTTTCTCATTACTCTGTGCTTTCAATTCAAATGTTTAATTAACTGCTCTGGAAACCTGAGCCTCCACACAGAGGAGAATGGGCAAATCCAGCTCCACGCACGAAAAACATAAACACACCTGTCTCTGTCTCAAGTGCTACAGCAACACACGCATACTATGTCAAGATCCACTAAGGAGAGTAAAAACACAAGGAGGTTAAATAATAAGTCCACCCAGGGTGGTCGGCCATCTCCGTTTTCCAGTTAGGACTCGAGTGGGCATTGTGCAAAAAATTTGTTACAACTCTTTATAGAGAAGAATCTCATTTGATGTTTTGTAGCCTTTTAAGTCTGGAAGCCGAGTTTGCAAATTCAGGCAGCATTTAAGGTTCCCAGTAATATATGCATTTTGAACAACATTTTAAAAAACATATTCTTACAAGTCCAAAAAGATATATGTGCAACATCAGTGAGGGACTTTCTTTTATACAAACTTTTTGTCTTTTCTTTTAGTTGCCTTACCACACCCCACCAGAGGGCATCGGCGTAGCTGGAGAAGCCAGTCTTGCCCTCCTCATCTACAGCGTCTTTTTCTCCGCCAAGTAGACAAAGTAGGAGGAAAAGATCAGGCCCAAAAAGCCAATGTACAAGGTGGTAATCAGCTCCTGAAAAATGCAAGTTGACCAAAGATCAAACTATGAAAACATAATATGAAAGACTTACCATGTTATTCTAGTTTGCTCTCTGACAAAGCTCTAAGTGGAAACAGCAGCTATGGCTTTATCCATTGACCATGTCACAGCTTGGCTGATGCAGCAATCCCTCGAGCTTGATTGTGGCTCAAGGCCGTTTTTGACTGCATATTCAGTTGGAGATACCAGTGACTGCCAAAGCTAAATTCTCTGCTGATATGCTTTTTTTGGGGGGGGGGGCATCACATTGAATGTATTCTGGCAATGTAGCCTTGTCCCTTTCAAACAACATTAATGTTTCAAATGACCAGCGAGTCACATAACTGCTGCTGACTGACATACGCAAGTCAGCCAAAAACATGTCAGGCTAGCTTATGCCAAATGATTATTTGGGTCTTGTCTGCACACATAAAGAGATCAGCTTCAAGTCTCACTATATTTATGCTGTGAGAGAATTTTTGCACAAACTGGGACTGAAATCTTTTGCTTTCCTAAAGAAATAATAGTCTTTGCTTCATGTACACAGTGCACCTCATTCTCTGAAGGGAGATAAACTGTTATATAATCTTCAATTTCAGCCCTCCCGCAACCTCACCTGTCATGATAGGTGACTCCATTATACACGACAAGTTGTACAGATATGTTTGATGTTTCAGTGTTTATATTACAGCCAGAAGGGAAAGTGTTTTTAGACTTGGTCCCCATTAGCTATAGGGGGTTAGATTTTAAAGACCTCCAAGTCACCTTGCTGCTAAAGACACCCAATATATGAAAAACAATGTGCTGAATATTAGTTGATGATTAATATTAGTATTGATTAAGCCTACAGAGCTCCATTAGAGGAATTTGCCTACATTTGGAAAATCAGTTTGTAGGTAAGCTATACAGCAAATATAGAAATCATAATTTTAAATGTATCTTGTCTTCACCATAGATTTTTTAGCCTAAATTTATCCCCAAAAATAATGATAAATAAATATTATCAAATGAAGCCAAAATAGTGATATATATTCATTCACATTACAGATACCAGTCTGAGCAGATATCCCATCATCTCCTTCACATCACAGAGTACTTCCACTAAACAGAGCACATCATTTGATAAAGTGATCATCTGACAACAGGGAAGTGGCACTGAATCACATTAGGCTCAATCTGGCGCCATCTTAAATGTATTTTTGTGATTTCTCTGCACACAATCCTCACGATAAGCCCTGCTCCTCTTATGCATCAAAGACATATGATCATCAGGTTTGACCACAACCAAGAAACTTGGTGTACTTTAAGGATTAAGAAGAGAACATAACATCAACTGACTTCATTGTGTATTGATCTGAGAAAAAACTAAAACAAGTGTACCGGAATACAATAAAGAAGAAAAAAGTAAAGCCAACCTTGACGACTTCTTTTCTTCTCCTTATAAAGCAAGGTCTGCTCTGGATTTTTTACTTTTGTTCACCTCTGTGCATTGGACTTGTTGTCATAAGCAGTAAATGTTACTATGATTACAGCAACTAGCTTGTCTGCTGCACTGTATAAGCACAATTAAGGCCTGTGCATTTACCATACACAGCACACTGCAGCCAAATATAGCACTGCAGTTACACCTTCTGTTGATTGGCCAATATGTATTAAAAATATTCTAAACAATTCCATTTAAAATCAACTGAGATATAAGCAATAAATAATAACATACAGACATAATATTTAATTAGCAGCATTAGTCTGGATACTTCTCATCTTACCTGCCGATGGATAAAGACCACAGATCCCAGGAGCCTCCACGTTCCTCCCTGTCGATCCACATGTAGCATCCGCAGGATTTGGAGAAAGCGGATGCCTCTGCAACACACAGCATCACCTCAGCTGGTTCATCCCACTGCAGCTATGAATGCATGGCAAAATGCAAATGAAAATCATTGCCCTACCTGATGGCAGATGTTGCAAACACTTGGCCATTTGACCCTACACCAAGAACAATGATTGAGGCAATGACCACTATTAAATCTGTAAGAAAGAGAGATGGACACAGACAGACAGAAAGAAAGAAGCAAAAAATAAATAAATAACTGAATACGAGCTACAATTACTTTTATACTAAAGTGAAGTCTTGCTGGAATTATCTGAGATGTTCATCAACAAGAATACTTTATGGCGTTTGTTGTATTAAATTAGAACAAAGGAAAAAGCCAGGTGCACCTATGATTGATATGGGTTTCCTGATAAAGCGGAGGCGTCCTTTGATGCCCGCATATTTGCTGCGGCAGCCTGCCGACCACAGCCGGACCACATACTCTGTGCCAAAGAACAGAACCAACACAATCTCCTGTGGAGAACAATGCAAACACGGAGTTAGGGTGACATTAAACCACTGGTACACAGACTATAACAGTGAAGCACATACAGGATGTGGAAGATGATAAGATATCTTTAAAAAAAAAATAAATTAAAAAGCACTGATGCAGTGCTGTGCTATTAACACCAATTTAAAAAGCATTAAAGCTATTTTAATCAATCAACAAGATTTACAATGTGATATGAGTGGGTAATGACAGGTGTGTGAGACAGAAGAAGAGAGGCACGGAGGTGGTCTAGAAGTACCAAATGAGGCCACCCAGGAGGAAAGATGGTGGTTGACAACATGGGGCTGATAACAGCTCACACAGAGGCGGGGTCAATGGCTAAGTGATTAAAGCCACGGGATGAAAAGCCGTTACACTGCTTTTTACCAGGTAAATTCAGCTCTTGTTATAAATGTTTGTAGCACTTAGCTGGTAAATGATGCAATCATGTGCACCTGCATATCTGCTAGGGTAGGGGCATTTGAAATTAGATTCTGCATCTTGCCATTGTGTACTTTTTTCGTAGCATATGCATGTAAGTGTGGAGCCAGACATAATTTTTCCTGGCCACCGAGTGTCCATAATATTCAGCTACCTTACTGTCTGCTAAGACCTAGGGCAATGTGGGTGGTCAATTCATTGAGTTCAGTTGCTTAAACTGTCTGCTCCCTGCCCACCCCTTGTATGAAACTTAATACCATGAGCCCTGCTGCAATAACCCAGCGCCACAAGACTTCAAAACAATGACCTGTCAATCACACCAGACACTATCTCGCCTGAAGAAGTGTCACTCTAATATTAACAAAAGGCTTTTTTTTTGCTTTTTGCTTCTTTCAATTTTTTTATTTACTAATTATCGACACTCAAATATGTTTACAACTTTCATTTTTACGCTTGAGTCGTCCGGCCTGTGAATCCTACGCTTCTTATTCATCTGCATGAATTGCATATTTTCTGTCACTGAGTTAAAGACAAAGAAAGAAGCAGCTAAAGAGGCATAATTGACAGAGACAGGCAGAAATGGTTCAGCAAATCTCTATAACATGATAATCAGACTGAATAACCTTTTGCTTTCTCTGCATTCATCCAGTGAAACCGAACAAATCGGAGACGTGGGCAGGCAGTCAGATGTCTCTAACCATTCTGCCTGTAACGTCCATTTTAGATGAACTTTCTCTGGCAAGCTGCAGGGTTCCTGTTTATGCAGGACAGAAACACACTGTATTCCATTTCTCTGGTGCTTTGCGATTTTGAGAGCAGATGAGGTTACATCCTCATAAATGTAACAGTTTTTGTTTACTGGACTACAGCATGCAATCTAGACGAGTTGCAAATGCCTATTGTGCATTGTAAGCACACAAACGTGCATTGAACCAAAGCATTGACATCAACACAAAACAGCTCACACAATACCAATTTATTTCGCTTAGTAATTATGACAGCTGGGTAAAATATGAAAGTCAAAGGTACGCATGAAATGCGGAAATTTGAAGGGATTAGTCACAATAATTCCATAAAATAGGTCACCCAGATGTTGGGGTGTTTTGTATGTGAATGCTAAACTGCCAACTGTGTGTTTACTGAAAACAGCTGCCTATTGGTGCAGTGATAATCTCGTCAAGCCAGACAAAGATGAAGCTCATTCAAAGAGCCGCTTGGGAATTACAGTATCAGATGAAAATGTGATTAGATTGCTTCATCTTTGTTTTTCACATCGCGAGAGAGGTGTACGTATGCATCAGTGGGCACACACACACAGACACACACACTGCACTTTTTACTCTTTGAGTTACCTAAGCTTCGTGACTGTTAAAAATGTCGCATTCTAGATGATGATGAAGTCAGTCCAGTTCAAACTGCAATCTGAGTTATTTCACATCACACATGAGGAGATTCGAAGAATTGAAGTTTTATTTCTTCTAATTTGCAAATTATGCTTGTGAATATTCCAATAACCATAATCATATGACATCTCAGCAATTTACTCTTTCCAGCCAATTCTGTTCTTCTTTCCAGTTTGCAAATAACCGCTGTTATTAGATGCATAATCAGTGCCATTGCTCACACAAGTGTCGTTGAAAGTTCATAAATTAGTACTTTTAAGAAACATTTGTCAAGTTTTACCAAATCACCCCATTAAATGTCAAACCCATTCTTTAAAAATGTCCCAAATATGTTGTTTAAGAACAGACCATAAACTGGGAAAAACATGCCATTACTTGTTATGGAGATTTTTGGTCAGGGGAAATTTTTAAGTGACTGAGTGCCCAATAATAGCTCATTAACATCGTTGAGTGTGTACGTGCCCCTGTGCCTCCTGCTTAGCCTGGTCAGCTTTACTTTGGCAGCTGCCCTGAAGGCCAAATATCCTCAAGGACTAATGTCCCCTCTGCCATCCAAAATAAGCAGCTTGTGATTCACGGATGTTAGCTAACCCTGAACTTTCTAAGTATAGCTACTACAACCAGTGCATGCCACCATGACACCCGTCAGAGATTCAACCCCCCCACCCCCCAGCCTCCACCAAATACACTGGCACATGCAGCCACACATATGCCCACATGCAATAGATAAGGCTTTATCTTATCTCACTATTAATGCTGAGCCATTACAGACTCATACAAGTACACAAGCACACAGCCAGGTGTACAAATAAACAGGGTTAAACAACAAAAGAAACAGCAAAGAAAAAAATTATGTAAGTTGGATGAAGGAAAGGACAGAGACACAGAGTTGGAGATCATGATAATGAATATCTAGCACTGTCTTGATAAAATATGTGTGATGGTGAGTTTATAGAACATAGTGTCCACTCTGTTCTCTGACTGCAGCAGGACAGAGGAGGAGGTACGTTGTGTGTCTGTGCAGCCTTTGTATACGTGTAAACTGTGTGTGACTATGCAGTAGCTACATGTGCACTGATGTTCACAGTGTGCTAGCGGGAGACAGATGATCCGGGCTCTTTGTGGAGTTTCCAAACAGCAGCAATAATTTTCTCTACCTGTTGTACGCCTCCGATTTATTGCATCACTTAGCAGCCTTAATAGCCTAATAAGCCACAAAAAAGGCAATCCACCAGAAAATATCAACAAATACAGTCTCTGTGGAGCCACATGATTCGACATAACAAGTGTCTTCACTACATCTTCAAAAGGCATGTTCCAGGTTTCAGATGAATGCCATACAAGATGATGGATGGGTTTCATGGTATTTTCAATAAATGAAAGTGATTATTCTTCCTGAACTCTGTAAAATCATTAGACTGAGCCGTAAGATGGCGGTTAAAATCCCTCCCAGCTACAATCTTTTATCGCCATCATGTGGACAATTGGAGGTACTGCTTGCTTTACGCCACTCACCATATATACACACACACAGGTTTTTAATACATTTTGTACACCAATACTGTAATATATGTATATAAAAAGGGTTTAATGCAAGGCATGGCCTCCTCTGGATGTGACGCAAGCAGTCACCCATGTGCCTATGCCTCATGTCACACACACTATCCAGCTGCTATATGCTATGCATATAGCATTACTGTCTTTGGAACAAGAGGTCAGGGGTTCGAATCCCAGCCAGGGTGTGCATCCGGTATGGGTCCCCAGGCTAGACCAAGCCTACCTCGGAATATGAGTGACAGACTGGCTCAGATGTCACCCGGATTAACAAGGTCCACGGCTGGTTTTGAGGACCCAGGGCATACTGACGATAGGTGGGCTACTGGAGCAAGGATACAGAACAAATGGACACAAGACAAGAATCGGGAACTGTTGGCATGCTACTACACATGTAATCCCAGTGAAAGGGAAGAAGATGAAGAGGATGTGGGACCTATGGACTCTTCAACATCCAGAATGACATTGAAACAACTAGTAGCTCAGTGTTCCAACATATGCAAGAAGCAACTTCTATCACAACTAGAGATGACAAGGTGCAACACAAATGCCACAACTAGGAGGGGGGGACAGGACGACAGGTAGGGGGGAGATATCATCATCCCCACATTCCAAGCCCAACAACTGGTACAATGAATGCCAGAGCAGCTGACCTGAAAGATAAGATCATGGCTAAGCTGGAAACCTGGACGTGTGTGTGTGTGTCCATCTGTAAACTGTGAAAGGTTTCTGTTTTAGATGTATCACTACTCACCATCCAGAAGAGGGTACCCGTGGCAAACTCTGCATATTGTTCTATCGTGGACAGTACACTGAAGATTAGACACACCAGGACCATGACGAAGCTGTAGAGAGGGACACAGTGTATCCAGTCGATTATCACCACTCACTACATATCACTAAGCACCGTAATATGATGCAGTAAAAACAACACAATACACAATGAACATAACTGTTTCTATGAATCTGACCTGAATATATTTTTCCTCCTTACATTTAAATTTTCTTCAATTAAATATTGAAAATAAAGGAAACATGTCACATTTGGTGGCGATGGCTCCAACTGGAGGAGGTAGTGCAGGTTATCTACCAACCAGAAGGTCAGTGGATCGATTCCCTGGCTACTCCATTCTGAATGCCAAAGTATCTATGAGCAAGACGCTGAACCCCAATTTGCCCCTGATGCACCCATCAAAGTGGGCGTGTGTGCGAATGTCAGGCAAAGGGGCTTGGGTGTAGAAAAAAGTGCTTGGATGAATATGTTTGTCATTGGGTGAATGAAGCTTGTAGTACAACATGCAGTTAGAGCACAAAAGCATTATATAAGTACCAGTCCATTTACCATTTGGTTGCACAACAATAAAATATAGAGCACAAGTTATTTAATGACAAAGTAAAAATAAAAAAAAGACACATTGCTTATGAATAAAATATCATAAAAAGTAATGAGATGGTAGGATCCAAAACTAAAGGAGAACTGTAACAGCGTTGAAAAGATTTTCCTCCTCATTGCCAGTGATTATGCTTACATTTACCACTCTGACATCTCTGGATTCATACCAGCATTTAATTATTAATATTTGCTACAAAACAAAAGAAACCAGCAGTACAGTAGCCAGCTGCTGTACAGAGTTTAAGCTACATTACCTAAGGTGTTTTTCTTTTTGTCATCAGTCTGTTTATATTAACAGCTGACAGGACGTTTCCACATCGCCTAGCAACAGTGAAACATTCCAACAAGACGGTCCATCTGTCCGTGTACATACATCGTCTACAAATACGGCCCTGTGAGCTGAACATCCATAAGCCATGCACCTAAATGAGGATGAGAGTGAGAGGTTAAAGTGACAGTGAAGGCAGAAAGCAAAGGACGGAAATGGGTGAGGAAAGGTAGTGCTGCAACCCATGATTATCATTTTGATGAGCAATTCATCTGCAGATTATCTTCATCAGAAAAAGTGAAAAGTTCCCTTCCCTCGATCTTCCCAAAGCCCAAGTGGGCACATTAAATATACTTCATTTGCCTGACCAGACCAACATTTCAGTGGCATGCCAGGGATGATAAAAGTAAAAGAGCTATGGTAACTATAAATTTATTTTCAATCATTTTTCAAATATCAACTCTATCATTTGTTTACATATTCATTTATTAAATTCAGATTTTTTTTTTGCATTGTCTTTTCTGAACCTTCAGCACTAAGAGTAGAACTAGTTGTGGCCATGCCAGAAATAATCCTTAAAATACATAAGTGCTTTTCCATGACATACTATTAGTGTTTGCATCATAACCATTAAATTCACTTAAAAACACACATTATGATTGCATTAAGATCTTTTGTACTACGAGCTGGATTAAATGCCACATGATGGAAAGGTTATTTTAATAATACAAAATTCCCTAATTTCCTTTGGGATCAATAAAGTATCTATCTATCTAAAAGGACTATGTAAACAGCAGTATACATAGTTTACTAAGGCCCCCATACCACAAATCCTATTTTTTTTCCACGATGAGCAAAATACTCACTCATGCAAACCGCACCTGTGTACTGGAAACTCACTTGAACCAATTAATTTAAAGAAAGTGGTATAAGGTGTGCTCTTCAAAGATCATGCTCAGATCATAGAATGAGATTAATGTAAAGCGTGATGAGTGACTCCTAATGAGGATTCCCCTTACACTTAGACCATAAGCCAGATGGAACTGTGATTTTTACTCTATGGGGATTACACACACACACACACGCACTCACACTTATTCTTCCCTCTTGCTTTTCATTGAATACTATTCAGAAAGAAATATAAAAGCAGTGGAACACAATATTCTGAGGGTACAACTAAGTGTGGGACAAGGAAAGAACCCAGGGTGACACAGAGGTGGCTGTTATTTTAGGTCTTTTCTTTGTGCTGTTTTGAAGGCGGAATGTCTTTTCCTGGCTTGAATGCCTGCATCAGGGAAGTCACGTGTTGTGCCATGGTTAGAGGTACTCTTATTGTAATGGCTTCGACATATGGGACTAAAATTTTAGAGACCTAAGCTTAGAGTCAATCCTTTCTAAGCAGTTTTATTCTACTGAAGCAAATAATTCTGCATTCAGGATAACACATAAAGCCTGGTAGGACTGTAATGGGTCAGGCAATGAGGTTTGAGCGTATTCTATTTAAGCAATGTAAGTGCTACTGCATGGCATGTGACCTGTTATTCCAGAGGAAGTATGGAGAATGTGACAGGTCTGCAGAGCTCGGGCTAAGCGAAGAGCTAAAAGGAGGAAAGGTAAACTGTCCATTCCCTCAATCATCGTGAGGAATATGAGATTCTTGGCAAAGAAGATGGACGAGTTCAGAGCACTGATTAAGATCCAGAGGGAATACTGTGAATGTGGAATTATGCGCTTCATGGAAGCGTGGCTGCACTCACACTTCCTGGGTCACAGTGCAACAGTTGGAGCAACTGCACAAAAACTGAACGAAAAGTGGTGAAATCCCAGACACGTTACTGTGAAGGAACATTTCTGTGGCCCAGATATTATCACCACTCACTGTTGCGTCCATATTATTAGACTAGAGAATTCTCGTCTGTTGTTGTTACTGCTTATACAGGGGTTGGACAATGAAACTGAAACACCTGTCATTTTAGTGTGGGAGGTTTCACGGCTAAATTGGACCAGCCTGGTGGCCAATCTTCATTAATTGCGCATTGCACCAGTAAGAGCAGAGTGTGAAGGTTCAATTAGCAGGGTAAGAGCACAGTTTTGCTCAAAATATTGCAATGCATTATACATTATGGGTGACGTACCAGAGTTCAAAAGAGGACAAATTGTTGGTGCACGTCTTGTTGGCGCATCTGTGACCAAGACAGCAAATCTTTGTGATGTATCAAGAGCCACGGTATCCAGGGTAATGTCAGCATACCACCAACAAGGACAAACCACATCCAACAGAATTAACTGTGGATGCAAGAGGAAGCTGTCTGAAAGGGATGTTTGGGTGCTAACCCGGATTGTATCCAAAAACATAAAACCACGGCTGCCCAAATCACAGCAGAATTAAATGTGCACCTCAACTCTCCTGTTTCCACCAAAACTGTCCATCTGGAGCTCCACAGGGTCAATATACACGGCCGGGCTGCTATAGCCAAACCTTTGGTCACTCGTGCCAATGCCAAACGTTGGTTTCAATGATGCAAGGAGGGCAAATCTTGGGCTGTGGACAATGTGGAACATGTATTGTTCTCTGATGAGTCCACCTTTACTGTTTTCCCCACATCCGGGAGAGTTACGGTGTGGAGAAGCCCCAAAGAAGCGTACCACTCAGACTGTTGCATGCCCAGAGTTAAAATGGGGGTGGATCAGTGATGGTTTGGGCTGCCATATCATGGCATTCCCTTGCCCCAATACTTGTGCTAGACTGCCAAGGACTACCGAACCATTCCGGAGGACCACGTGCATCCAATGGTTCAAACATTGTATCCTGAAGGCGGTGCTGTGTATCAGGATGACAATGCACCAATACACACAGCAAGACTGGTGAAAGATTGGTTTGATGAACATGAAAGTGAAGTTCACAAGTGACCTGAAAAAACTGCTTAATTAAAAAAAAACAACAAAAAAAAGAGCTTCAAGGGCACGCTGAAGGGTGGATGGAGCACAACCTAAGGGTGAAGCTGAGGAAATGCAAGGACTCTTACAGGAGGAGCAGAACAGCATGAGAGATCTGTGGAGAGGTATGAAGAAAATCACTGGGTTTAAAAAGACAGCCAGACAACCAGTGGGCAGCCTGGAGAGAGTAAACGAGGTCAACAATTTCTCTGCTGCCTCCTCCATCACACACCCCGGATTCCACACACCTCCACTCTCCCCCTCTGCGAATCAGACCCACCCAGATCTGACAAACACCCATGGTTAGGAGATAGCTAGGAAGACTATACCAGGACAATGATGTAAGCCCTAAGCCCTGGCATCAGCTCCAAGGTTCTGAGGACCTATGGTAGCCAGCTGTCTGGCTGAAGCAGGAGTTCACACTATCCAAATTACAGACTAGTTGCCCTCACATCACATGTGATGAAGGTGATGAAGGAGAAATTAGTCTTGGCCCACCTGAGCAGATGAAAACATCTAAAGCCTCTGCAGTTCTCAACCAAATCTGGGAATGGACGACTTAATCATCGACAGAGGGCTGACTCCCATTTATAAGGTAACAGCTGCACTGTTACCTTCTTGGATTTCTCTAGTGCATTTAACACAACCCAGCTACAGGAGAGAGAGAAGCTAAAGGAAATGTCAGTAAACAAATCCATCATCTGGTGGATTATTGACAATTTGACAAACAGGATGCAGTATATGAAATTGGGCAGTGTACTGTCCAATTTGGTTAAATACAGTTCAGGAGCTCCACTTCCTATTCACCGTGTAGGCCTTGTGAGAAAACATTTGCTTCTGAATGTGAATAAGGCCAGAGAGATGGTGATAATCAGACACAAGTTGTATAAACACCTGCATAAAATCAAGCTCCTAGGCAGGCACAAACATTTGTTAACAAATGGGTTGCTCTCAGTAAATTCCAGTGTGGTGCACTGACAGGATGCCACCTGTGCAACAAGTCCAGTCATGAAATTTCCTCGCTACTAAATATTCTACACTGTTAGTGGTATTATAATACAGTGGAAGTGACTGGGAACAACAGCAGATCAGCGAGCTGTGGTGCCAGGGTGGCTCAGTGGGTGAGCAGGCAACCACATTTGCCGCATAGCTGTGATGCAGGCGGCTGCGATTGTCTGCAGAGTCAATCGCTACAGACCTCCAAACTTAACTCAAGAACAGTGCATAGAGAGCTTCATGGAATGGGTTTCCATGGCTGAGCAGCTGCATCCAAGCCTGACATCACCAAGCACAATGCAAAGCTTTGGATGCAGTTGTGTAAAGCAGGCCACTACTGAACTCTAGAGCAGTGGAGACGCGTTCTCTGTTGTGATGAATCACCCATCTCCATCTGGCAATCCGATGGACGAGCTGAGATGAAGCTGTTATAGCCGCAAAGGGTGGGCTGACATCAAATTAAACCCTATGGATTAAGAATGGGATGTCATTCAAGTTCACGTCTGTGAAGGCAGACGAGATAATATATTTGGCAATATATCATCTCTCTCTGCCAGAAAGTTAATCTGCTCTTTCATTTTAAAATTTTACTGGCATTTTAAATACTGTTTTGATTTGCTGATTTGAAATATTTTTTATTTATTTACTACTACTACTATTATTGTTAATAATTTCCCAAAGTAATAGCATACCTTATCTTAACTGTTTACTTTTACACATTTACTTGGTGCCTTTTAGACTAAATCAAACTGTGAAACCATATGTGTTTTTGTTTGGAAAAAATGGGAGTAAAAAAATAAAACCCAACATTTTGTTTTACTGCTATTCGTACTATCTATTAATACTCTCATATTCTCAGTTCAGATTCATAAAGACCACACATAACAGAATCTCAATTGAAACCCACTGCGGCGTGTATATTTTCCAAATAGTGGCAGTGCCAGACTTTTAGGATAGGAAAGATCAGACAGAGATAAAGGTTAAGACAACGGCAGGTAACCATTTCCTGTTTTTTGAAATCAGGTCATTATTAGGATAAGCATAAATATGATACCGTTGGGATGTTGATGTAATAGTCATATAGGTCATTGATAAGGCCATGTAATCCATGTGTTTTCCTCCAGCGTATTGGATTATACTTGTTTTGCTTTGTAGGGATAGTGCAGCGTAATATCACTGGGATTCCATATACTGTATCAACAGTGGGAACATCCAGTATATGGTTGGGTCAATGCAGATCATTTCAACAAAAAGGAAAACTCAAAAATCATAAAGACCAAATCAATACATTTTCCAGCATTTGACTGCTTAAAGGAGAACAAAATGTGTTTTCAATGATCAAGGATTTTCAAAATTGATCATACAGACTACATAGAGCCTAATAATTTATGTTCTCAGTCTCTTTACTATAACACTGAATTAAAATAGCTCTCAAATGAAATGTAATGTTTGCTGTGCCCTGTTGTTTAGATTCAGACTAGGGTTGTAAAAATATCTGGACAATATGTGTAAGCACAAATATCAGATTTTCTACTGTAGCTATACTGAGTAGTGGTGGTGATTACTAGCAGTCTGTAGTGTATGCTTGATTGATATGATTGTAGCTAGACAAATGTCATATCCCATTGTTTTCTGCAGTGACCCCCACAGAGAGGTGTTTGCTGCAGACAGGACTCGGTCACTCACACCCAGCCAACCTTATTTAAGCAGGCCAAAAACCCTGGGATCTGATTAAAACAAAACAGCTGGGGCTTTAGTGAGCATTATTGACTGCAGATCTATCCAGCATCTCTAAAATGAGTACAGCATAAAGCCACACCAAACCCTCTACTCAATCAGCAGTAAACCTAATGCAATATAAGCTTAGGAAGCATCACCTAAATACTGATAGCAAACAAGAACCGAACATGTTCATATCTGTGAAATAATGCAAGCACATGATAGAAATTAGGCACACACACTTCTTACACTGTACAGAGTGCTCACATTATTGCATTCACATTCAAAAAGTAACTGATCTCTTTGAGTGGGAAATTGTCAATAAGCAGGTTTTCCAACATGAACCTGACTACTTCTTAATCATTGTGGTTCGTTAAATTTCCTTTATTCAACCAGCAGGTTCATATCCACATTGTCTGCAGCCATAGCTGAGTTAAACACGCCTAATTTAACTTAACAAGTGGCAGCATATTTAAAAGGTAAACATGTTTAGTTTAGAATAATATCCATCCATCCATTTTCTTCCGCTTATCCGGGGCCGGGACGTGGGGGCAGCAGCCTAAGGAGAGAAGCCCAGACCTCCCTCTCCCTAGCCACCTGGTGCGGCATCTGCATCACTGCAGACACAGCCCCAGTCCGTCTGTCAATCTCCCATCACTCGTGAACAAGACCCGCAAAGAGCAGAGATGAGATTCTGAGGCCACCATGGCGGAACCTTTCCACCACTTGGCTATGCCTTGAAATTCTGTCCATAAAAATTATGAGAAAGGCTGTAGAAGATCCTTAACCCATCAACCGGATCAGTATCTGCTCCTTTGTGCAAGGAGGAACAGGATGAGCACTTCCAATGCCCTACAAAAGGGCCTCCAGCAGGTCACTGATGTGAATGTAACTGACCAAACAATCAGAAACAGACTTCATGAGGGTGGCTTGAGGGCCTTGCGCTCACTGCCCGGCACCATGGAGCCAGAATTGACAGGTCCACCACTGGTACCCTGTGTTTTTCACAGATGAAAGCAGGTTCACCCTGAGCACATGTGACAGACGTGAAAGGGTCTGGAGAAGCTGTGGAGAACATTATGCTGCCTGTAATATCATTCACCATGACTGGTTTGGTGGTGGGTCAGTGATGGTCTAGGGAGAAATATCAATGGAGGGACGCACAGACCTCTACAGGTTAGGCAACGGCACCCTGACTGCCATTAGGCATCGGGATAAAATCCTTGGATCCATTGTCAGACCCTACACTGGTGCAGTGGGTGCTGGGTTCCTCCTGGTGCACAGTAATGCTTGGCCTCAAGAGAGTGCAGGCAGCTCCTAGAGGATGAAGGAATTGATACCATTGACTGGCCCCCCACACTCACCTGACCTAAATCCAGTAGACCTCCTGGACATTATGTTTCAAGTCCATCCGATGCACCTCAGACTGTCCAGGAGCTCGGTCCATCTGTCATCTCATTAGGAGCAAGTCCCGACATTGTCAGGCATGCATATAAGCACATGGGAGCCATACAAACTACTGACTACCATTTTGAGTTGCTGCAATGAAATTTCAGCAAAATAGACAAAACTGAGATTCTGTCCATAAAAATTATGAATAAAATTGGTGACAAAGGGCGACCCTGACAGAATCCAACATCCACGAGTCCGAGTTAATGCCAGCAATGCTGTCCAATCTCTTGCAGCAGTTGTACAGGCCCATATGGGGTTTCTGACCCACAACAATGGGCTAGACACCCGTTGCTGCGACACAATTGATCGCGATTTTTTATTTATTTTTTTTTTAGTGGCGGAAACAAGCTTCCATACCTCTCCATTAGAGATAGGGTGAAGGTTGCAGTCATTGGAGAGGAGCTCAGAGTAGAGCTGCTGCTGCTACTCCACATCAAAAGAAACCAGTTGATATAGTTTGGGAATCCTGGGGAGGAGGCCCAAACTAGGAGGAGGAGGCCCCGTAGTTGACCCAGGACACACTGGAGAGATCATATCTCTCAGCTGGCCTGGGCACACCTCAGTGTTCCCCCAGATAAGCTGGAGAAAGTGGCTGGGGAGAGGAAGATCTGGGTTTCTCTGCTTGGCTGGCTGGCTGGCACATCGTTTTTTTTATTTTGATTTTCAGAGTATCTTTGAATTCAGCCCTCTGTAGGTTGATAATTTTCATTTCCATGAAATGAGGTGGCACCCTTTTGTTCCTAACCCATTACCCAGTCAATATCAGTCTTTAGCATGATTTTTTTCCTATTGAGTTCTTTAATTTTCAAAATGTTGCTTTCAGTTTTTTTGAGCAGTGTATAATGATGTTATCAAGAAAATACTGGTGTCTGGAAAGCACAGATGGTTAAAACTACTAGCTGACCTTAAGTCAGTTGATTGTGAAACAATCCTTAGCTCAGTGTTGATTAAAATTTGGCCTACATCTAAACATTTGCATTTCATCTGAATGTCCATGCAAAAAGTACAGCCAGCGTAATCAACAAGCCAAATATTAGCTTTGTATTTGCTTAGCTTGAGCTGCATTTGGTTTGTGCCACTTCGCTGCTGGAAAGCCATGGTCGTTTCAAGTGTCTATCCATTATAGTTTGTCTAGACCCCTAAAAATGCAACTAAAAATCCAAGACACTTGATATAAAAAGCTCTCTACAGTGCAAAACATAAATCAGGTAATCAGCATTATCTGCCTAGATTTGCTTTGTGCCACACTTGGGTCATCAGGTGGGAACCTTTTCAACAACAGGTGTTTTGTTAAGTTGGATAATTCCACCAAACCAGAACCATCTCCCAATCCCCTTTATCTGCAGCCACACACTCAATACTGCCCTCAAAATCAAAAACTAATCAGGAGTTTTTGTGTGGCCAACAACTCTTTGAAACCTAAAAGGGCTCTCTTTGCTACTCATCAAAGCCGCTTATCTCCACCATCAAACACATCACCAAACATAAGTTCAAAACAACCAGACTTCACAAGGCCTGGTTGTTTTGTTTAATATGGTAATCAAAGCTACTCAAGTAACAATTTTATTCTAACTAGCATTTTCCTTCATAACTCTACAAGGCCATAACTAGCACAAAAAAGCTCAAATATTATACACTTTCATAATCAGGACAGAGATTATATGTTTATGTATAGTTTATGTTATGTTTATTCAAATATGTTAAGCTGAAAAATCACAATCCAAAAGCACTTTTCAACAAGCAACAAACAATAGCTTAAGTGATTATAACTATGGCTTTTAGACTTTACAACTACTTACCCTAACAGCACTAACTAGAGTCAACTAGGTTTTTCTTAAGTCAACTTAAGGCTCCATGTACCAATAGTAAGCCAAAGACCTGAGGACTGCATTACAAAGCAAGAATGGGGACTTGGAGGTAACGTCAAGCTTGGCACTTGCTTTTCAGTATCCCAAAGGTGGTTCCCATTCTGCCAGGGTGCTTATACGTCTATTTAGCATTCTTAGAAGATCCGGCTGATCTCTGTAGGGCCTAAAGGTTTTAGAGGCCATCAATGAAACAGCGATTCAGTGGAGGGATTTAACATATTTGTTCAGTCTTTTCTAATTGTACTGTCATGAATTTTAACATTTAACATTCTAACTGAAGTGATATTACAGAAGAGGACCCAAATGCTGTGACATAGAAGTAGAATGTACAGCAATAAGGGAGCCTTTATTGGCTGATGAGTGGTCCAAAAATGAAATACAAAAATAACACAAGGCAGAATCTAGAAACCCAAAACACAAGGATCTGCATTCAACACAACGCAAGGAAACTAGAACAGGATAGCAAAATAGGGGCACGACAACAGATGATCTGACAAAGAGAAACCCAGGACTATATATACACAGTGTACTGATTAACTCAGCAACTAACAAGAAGCAGAAAAGCACGGGTAAAAAAAAAAAAAAAGAACAACAGGTGAAAACAGGGTGAGGATGGCCATCATAAAGGAGGAAAAACTAAAAGGTAAAATGAAACACAACAGAAAACTGACCTTCAGACTAAAACAGGAAATAATCAAAAGACAAATATTAATCACAGAGACAAGAAAACTCAAACTAGACATGGTAACAGAGACAGGGCAAAGGCACTGACAGAAATATAAGAAAGCATTTTAGCTTAGATGTTTTGTTTTATCTGAGGTTGTATTTAGATTATTTTAAGACCTGCTAAGGACCAGATTATTTTTACATTATGACACATAAAATTTTAGAATTGATAGAGGGTGTACCTTCTTTTTACCTTGACTGTTGGTGCTTTTTGTTGCTTATATTGCATCTAAGGCCAGCATTTATCTGTGGACACAGAGTCTAAGACCAACATCACTTTTGTGATTTTAATAAAAAAAGAAAAAAAAATCACAAAGCAAGCAAACATAAATTACCCTTACCATTACTGATAGAGAGCACAATCAGAGACAGAGCAGCCCTCCAAAATGCCTTTTATTAACCCACCCTGCCCTCCCCACCCTGTCCATGAACAGCTTAAGGTGGATTACACCACATGAGCCACCAGCCATAAACATGGATATTCTATCCTGGCTTAGTTATCATCTTGTCCACCAAATACTTAGAAAATAGAGAAAAAAATATCCTTATACGCTGGAGCACATAATCAGTCACAGAGAAATGGCCATGTCACATGGCCATGTCATTCATAACCAGTATCATCCACCAGTATACAGATCAGTCATAAAGCATTCAGACCACCTCAGTTCTTTATCACATTTTGACAGGTTGTTTATGCTGAACTGGTTTAAATTTATTTTTCCCTCTACACTTGCTCTCGCATGGCAAAAGAGCAAAACAAAATTTATAAATGTCAAAAAGGCAAAAAAGATGAATTCAATATTCAAACTCTGACTGACATTTAGCTCAGGTTAGTCAGACATGTAGACTGAATAGAAAAGGCAGGTAAGTGCACAGTTACCTCCCTGAATGGCAGAAAATACCCAAATCAAGGCATGCGATGCTTGTTGCATCATACCAACAAAACTCGAATAAAGGTGCTATGCCTTCTTCCCATAGTGCATCCTGGTGCCAGATGTTCCCTAATGTAAGCGACGTACACACACACCTGGCCATCTAAACAATGTAGAAGAAAACACATTTCATCAGACCAGGCCACCTTCTTCCATTGCGCCATGGTCCAGTTCTGATGCTCACATGCACAATTCAATTCAATTCAATTTTATTTGTATTGCGCCAAATCACAAGGCACTTTGTATTTTAAGGTAAAAACCCTACAGTAATTACAGAGAAATCCCAACAGTCAAAATGGCCCCCTATGAGCAAGCATTTAGCAATAGTGGGAAGGAAAAACTCCCTTTTAACAGGAAGAAACCTCCGGCAGAACCAGGCTAAGGGAGGGGCAGTCATTTTGCTGCAGCCGGTTGGGGCTGAGGGAAGAGAGACAGGACAAAAGACATGTTGTGGAAGCAAGCTAGAGCTTAATAAAAACTAATGATTAAATGCAGAGTGGGGTATAAACAGAGCAAAAGAGGTGAATGAAAAGAAACACTCAGTGCATCATAGGAACCCCCCACCCCCAGCAGCCTAGGCCTATTGCAGCATAACTAAGGGATGGTTCAGGGTCATCTGATCCAGCCCTAACTATAAAATTGATCAAAAAGGAAAGTTTTAAGCCTAATCTTAAAAACAGAGAGGGTGTCTGTCTCCAAAATCCAAATTGAGAGCTGATTCCACAGAAGAGGGTCCTGAAAGCTGAAGGCTCTGCCTCCCACTTTACTCTTAAGTATCCTAGGAACCACAAGTGAGCCAGCAGTCAGAGAGTGAAGTGCTCTATTGAGGTGATATTGTACTATGAGGTCTTTAAGATGAGATGGGGCCTGATTATTCAAGACACATTGTTGGCGGTTTCAGCGGGTGACAGGGGTCAGCATGGGCACCCTGACTGGTCTGCAGCGATATAGCCCCCTTCACAACAAACTGCAATACACTGTGTATTCTGACACCTTTCTATCACAACAGGATGAACTTTCTTCAGTCATTTGAACTATAGTAGCTTGTCTGTTGGATCAGATCACACAGGAAAGTCTTCACTGCCCATGTGCATCAGTCAGCCTTGGCTGCCCATGACCCTGTCACTGGTTCACCACTGTTCCTTCTTCCAACCACTTTTGATAGATACTGACAACTGCAGACCAGGAACAACCCATAAGAGCTGCAGTTTTGGAGATGCTCTGACCCAGTCACCAAGTCATCACAATTTGACCCTTCCCAAACTTGCTCAGATCCTTACACCTGCCTATTTTTCCTGCTTCTAAAACAAACTGCTCACTTGTTCTCTACTATATCCCACTAGCAGGTGCCACGATGAAGAGAATCAGTGTTATCCACTTCACCAATCAGTGGTCATAATTTTATACTTGATCGGTGTATTTGCTTAAACCTTTGAAATTCCTTATTCACTTTGTCATTATGGAGTATTAAGTTTAGAAAAATGTGTCATTTGAACCATTCTGGCATAAGGCTGCAACATAACAGACTGAATCCTATAAAATGGGCTGTATGTCAGATTTCACATCAGTGACAACCAAAGCCAACCCCTTAGCTTCTCCGCCCATTTCAATTGCAAATTTACACACCCAACAACATATTTACAACAAAGCAACAATGTAACTGCTAAACAGCACCAGGAAAGCCAAAGACCAAGACAAACATCCTAGGAGTAGGATAATTGAAATTAAAAAATTGAATCTTATAGTATATCATTAATTTCCATATAGTTAGCAAATATTATTGCTTATTAAAAACAAGTGTTTTTAGTGTAAAATGGATGTGAGAGATACAGTTCACCCCACTCAGACATTAATCTCTACTAGGCAGATAGAAGAGTTCTCCTGTCTGTCTGCATAGATAGAGGGGAATGCCTGGAAGCTGAGGATTCACTACAGCCATTTCAATAATCTGTCCAGATATAAAAACACAATAAAAGCAAGTATTTAAGACAACATCTGGCCCACTGCTTTTTCAAGAGGATAAACAGCTGCAATTCTTTCTCCACTGTAAACTGGTTGTGTTTCAGTATTAGTAAAAACTATTTTTTATCATATATCAACATTTTTTAATACCAACATACAAGTTAAACATGAAATGTGGCTTTCATAATAAGTTAAGCTCATTTATTTTCACTCTTTCAGCTTGAAACTTTTTTGTCTCAAACATGTTTTGTCTCCATGTTTGTTTGAAGGAAACTGAGTGGACAGACTTCGTACGTAAGAGGACCCAGAGGTACGGCTATATCCAGCTTGCAGTCTGAGAAGGGCATTTAGGAATCATGAGGATATACATGTTTATTCCCCGTGGTTATGTAAAAGACTCAGAGGGAGTGGCCCAAACATGAAGAGGATCACTGCCCCAGGTTCTATGTATACTGGTGAGTGTGTATTGCATAAGACTCTTTTTGGACACATGTCCACGTATGCTGTCCGGGGTCCAAGGGATTTCTGCCCACTTTGACTAACTCTGGCATTATTAGCATTGCATGCGTGTACATGTTTGAGTTCCTGCCAGTCTAATGGGTACATAATAAATATAACTGTTTATATATTTCACATGCATAATGTTTTTTATACTATTCTGTTTTCCACCATCCACAGAAGAGATAATTATCTAATTATCTAATTATTATTATTTTCTGTTTAATTCATTCTTTGTGATTAATAAATTTATTTTCTGTAGCCCTTCTCTAAGCATTAATTAAACCCAAAATATTCCTGTTGATTCAAAATATATATATATTTTTTAATATTTCAAAATATTTTAAAAAAAATTTCAATGATAAAATTTCCTCAGTGTGCATACTATTATATACATGGATAACCAAATAAATCCCCTCTAAATAATGCTTGCCTGATCTCTCCACTATGCTTTCCCCCTGCATGTGCAAGTCCCACTCATTTACAAGCTAAATGGAGTGGGATAGAGCACCCGTTCACACTTGTGTGTCACAGACTAAGCAGGAGAGAAATTGACAGTGGTTAATTTGTAAATTCAGATACCTGGAACATAGAGACCTGTGCTGTTCCAGTGAGTCAGTGGAAAGTCAGAGTACGGATTAAAAAAGTACATTGACTGAGGCACAGTGGACAATTGCCAGGTCACATACAAAGCATTTGGAGGTACTATTCGGGTGATTTTATTACACTTATGGTAACACAAACAGCTGTCGTCAAATTAAGTGGCATTACCTGAACTTCAACTCAGGTAACGTTATCTTCACTTCACCTTTCCCTCCTCCGGTTGGAGGGTTTTCCTTGGGTTAGCTACATATGGAAAAATGGCCTTCTGAATGCTTGTTTTTGAGACCATCATTAGTATAACTGCAGTGTCAAATCTATAAAACAGTCAACTTCAGTGTATATTCATTCCGCCTATCCTAGATCTTCTGAGATTGTGTTTTTTTTTAAAGATATGGACTTAGCAACATTTTATTCCGCAGTCCAACCAAACTACCAAATTTCAGTATCTACATGTGTGCTGATGTGCTGAAAATGTCCCTGACCATTGCACAATAAAGGCAATGATGAATTAACTAACCACCTGCATTGTGTGTGTGCTGTTTGTATGTCATCTTGATGTAGAGCAGGGCTTTTCAAGCTGACCTATTAATGCTGTCATGAGTGCTGTATGAAGTCCTTTGTATCTCTTTTCTCCCCTGCCAAATCCGAGAAGAGGACGGGGGATTGAATGGCCACCGGCTATAGCCACCGACAAGTAAGAGTTACTTAAAGGAGTTTCAGCGGGGATCAGTTAGAAGGGTTTAATATTGAATGAAGAGCAGTCTCGGGTTCACTGCCACTGTTTGAACTTTAGAGTCTCAATTAAGAACAATCAGCAATGCAAAGCACAGGGGGAGGGGGGGACTGTTTTTTTTCCACTATTTCTGCTTATCTTTGACAGACAAAAGTAATAATGTGACAGACTAATTCTCTTCAAGCACTGTTTTACATAGAGATAGATGAAACGTAGGAAGGCCAATTTGGCCTAGAATAGAATTAAATCATAATCTTATTTGAAAGCAACTGTGCTAAAGAAGTGAGAAGTGGATGGATGGATGGATGGATGGATGGATGGATGGATGGATGGATGGATGGATGGATGGAAGGAACAGTGTGCTTTTCTGTATAATAAGAACTGGTTTTCCTTATGAATTTTTTTCTTAAGCATCTGGCATCTTTTTAACAACTTCAAATAAATTTATTTTATTTTCAAGAATATTTGAAATGGGGCAGATAAAACATACTTATGCATCACAGCATACTCTGTTTTTACGCATGACATCATTTCATCCGTTAACAACACAAAGAGCAGGAAAGACTGAGTTAGTCAGAATTAGACATGTGATTAGCCAGATCACAGTGACCTGCTTCTGCTGGGCTTTCTTAAAACGACTGCAGATGGCAGGCCTACAGACACCACTTCTTCTGTTACTGGGAACCACAGCCTCACACTGGAAGGAGAAGGACTAAATGTAATTAAAAAGAGCGCGTCTGGAGCTAATGAAACGACACCACAGAGAGTTTCCTGTTGTCTGTCTCCTTAATTTTTTACAGCTTTTAACACTTCCGTGAAAGTTTTTACATTTTTTTGACGTAAGTGTTTATACGGCAGATAATTCTCATGGAAGTATACTCTGCTTTATTTTCCATTGTGTTCACATGGATTGTCTTTTTGAACACTCCCAACTCTCTTACGTTGCCATTTGTACCTAACACGAGCTCGTGATCTTCTGCAATCAACTTATATTGCGCTGCTGCCAAGCTGATGTGAAGTGTGTACTGAAATCAGCGTACACAGAACCTGACAGGTACTCACACAAGGAAGTGGTAGAGGAAGCACTTCAATCCAGCAGGTCTCTCTAGGAAGTTGTAAATATCCCCCTGCATGCTAGTCTTGATGTAAGGGCTCTGGAATTCCTTCTGATGATGACGCAGCCAGCTTGAACGAGGGAGAGGTGGTGGGACAGTGGTGAGAGAGGGCTGCCTCTCTACAATCTGTAGGGCTGGGTCCTTTGTGTCTGCTGGTGGACAGCAGGGAATGCCTGATCCATTATTCACTGCTGCGGGCTCCGGTTCCAGTGAAACAGGAGAGTAGTGGCTCCTATCAGGTGCAGGAGACCTGAGGGCAGCACTGCTGGACGTAGCGCAGGTGGAAGGTGCAAGGCCAACATCCATATCCTGGTCCAGGTTGATGCTGGTGCTGGCATAGCCATTTGGGCTGCAACTTATGAAGGAGCTCCCCAGCCTGCTGCCACTGTCATGTTGTACGTGGCATGTTGCATGAAAGGAGTGTGTCCGTCTTTCCCCCATGTTGCCCTGCAGGATGAGCCAGTTCAATAAGGGCCAAGGGGAAATGAAAAGCCTTGGGAAATCCTGATTGTTCCAATGAAGGAAAAAGGCCAGCTGGATTAAGAAACTAGCCAGGCATGGCTAGCTACCTGCTGCAGAGAGGAGTTTTTTTTGCTGGACTGCATCTGTGTCCATACCTGGAACAAAATTACAGATAAGAACTTCAGAAAGCCTGCTGCACTACTAACATGCTTGTTATTTTAGTGGCATAAGAGAAAAAATAATAATTGGATGCTATAAAGTATAGTTAGTCCTTTAAAACAAAGACAGCTTACAAAAAGTCTGTTTTTTAATATCACCTGGGTTAAATGATTGACATTCAAGCACAGCAAGGAAAAATAAAATTTTTAGGCTGTTAAGAATCTGCCAAATACTAAATGTGGTTCCCTTCAGCCTGTTGCCTTTAAACTCATATGCAGATCAGGGATGTTTTGTGGGGTTTTTGTTTTTGCTTAGGGCACTGATGCCGATTAAAGCTACATTGTGTAACTGTAATTGCAACAGTTGCAGTCTAAGATGCATCTACAGAAAGTACAGTGTCATGGCAATTCCAAGGTTTTTTTTTAAAGACAGAGAGAAAGAAGAGGGGCATTCCATTCAAAAGAAATCCTAGCAATATTCCTATTGCTACTGCTTAGGCTGCTACACTGTGACTTGTAAGCTGTGAGCATTACGAAAGTGTAACAGGCACATAATATTCCCAAGACGCAAATCGCACACTAGTTAATGTGGCAGTAGCAGGTCAACACACTAGTCCATTTCCACCAGCTCTCTCTGGGGATTTTCTACTGTAAAAACAACATCCCGTTAAAGTATCCTTGATGGGTGTCATAACCTCTCTACTCTTCCATCTGGAAGGCAATACAGATGTGCAATGTGCACTCTGCTACTGTTAAATTTAAATTCAGAGCAAATAATTCAGCATGTTTAGCAGCCAAGGACAGTATTTAAGCTTCTGCTGCTACAATGTGACCTTCACTACTGGTTACACAAAGTGTGTCACATCGCAAACGTTTAATCAACATGCAACCACACAAAAATTAGACTGATTAAAGCTCTGGATGACCGTACCCACATGAATGATTATTTTGTAGGTTCTCTGTCACCTTTCTCCAAGCTTTTTTTTTTTATAAATCGACATATGTAGTCAGATTGTGGTTAAAGTCATGCATTATTATTTAAAGATTCATAAAAAATAGTCCTTCTACCATGAAGCTAATTCATGCTACTGTATTCAGCTAAATGAAGATATGTTTATTGAAGTAACCCTTTGTCGCTAAGACCAGCACAGGTTAATGTAAGCATTACAGAAGTCACTGATTATAGCTCTAACAACCTTTTAGGAAGAAATGTATAGTTGTATGTGCTGAGCACATCAGAGACACAACCACTGAGTCTGCACAGGGCAGAGAACCTAATTCTGGACAGCTGACAACTTTCCATTTGCCAAATCAAAGCCTTGCTATCATGTGTACAATTAATGAATGTATAAACAGCAGGTAGGCGATATAGTGTCTTCTCTGGAAAGATGCTCGACCAGGCAATGTGATAGATGACCGGATGGTACCTGAAAGGATCGGAAAAAAAGGGTCTGATGGGACAAGAGAGGTAGGTAATTGGAGGCAGCCAGCCCCGTCCATATCTGTCCTCAGTTATGGTGGAGCTGATGACAGGAGCCACATGTCTCCTTTTAGATAGAGTTTCTACCTTTAAAAACCACCAGTCATGAGACACACAATGAACTGTCAGGCATGCATAGACTGCTCTGGGACTCTACAGTTACAGAGTATTATGTGACTTTCCATTAAACTGAACCGATCCATGTGGGGGCCGCATAACAAATTATATGACAGCATGTGGTTTTGAACATAAAACATGTTACACTATCTAAAAACCTTTCACTCCCCCCCCGTCCGTCTGTTAAACATAACTCCTGAAGGCAATAAGCATCCAATGCTGTTTAAATCAAAGTGCCTAATCAGTTGAGTCAAGTGAGTGCCCTATAGGAGGGACCTAACACTACACGCTACTGTCCTCAACAACATGTCAGAATATTGCGTTAGAGCTTACCTTTAACTCATACAACACGACTCAAGTTGTTATCAGGGCAGAAAGTTCCTCTTTTCTGCTTTGTATGAAGACAATATCCAGTGGTACGGTAACTCACATCAGTTAGAAATGATCCTCCAGCGCTCAAAAACATAAGGAACACCGCAAACACTGGGAAACCACGATTCTTTAATCGGCTGCAGCCTGCAGGACTTGTCCCTTTGAAGCGCATCGCAGCTTGGCCAGGACATATGGTGCGTTTACGGGTAAAAGGAAATCTCCTAGAATCGAGATGCAAAGTTAGGATATGTCCAGAATTAAAATATAAAGATGTAATCATTGTTGTAATAGCTCGTACCAGTGTGTCAGTATTACGTTATGTTATGACATTATGTGTAACAGTAAAAAGTAACAGATACAACTGTTTAATGTATTTTATTACCCTACTGCTGTCATTAACCACGTTAACATATATTGAAAAGACGTTTTAAAAAGAAGTTATTTTTTTCCGTAAAACACCAAGAAATGTTATGACTAGCTATGGTCATAAAGAGGATGGGTCAACCAGGAGAACAACTGTTTTGGCCAGAGGCCATAAACATTACTACGTTTTATTTATTTGACATGTTTAAGTTTAACATCTTTTCATAATTAAAATTTTCAGACGGTCTTTGAACGCACCGAAGAGCGGCAGCTGGCGGAGTGACCGGTCGGTCACACGTGGATGATCGCGCGCACTGAGCTCACAAGTCAAGGCAGAGGACAAATAAACACGACTTCCTCCTTTAACATTAACTGTATTTTTATTAGGGCTGTTTTTTTTAAGTATCACTCGCCAGATTAACTAATGCTTAACTAAACACAGTGAGCTATTTCACACCTGTGCTCACCTGAGGAGCTACAACACTTCCACTGAGCCCGCGTTCTGCGCTATTTGAAGCGCTTCGCAATCGGGCTTGACGGTCCCTCGCTGACTTCCGTAGTTATAGAGAAAACATGGCTTCATGCACAAGTAAGGCATTTCTGTCCCTAGGTCGAATATATATTCCTCTCCTTGGATTTAACAAGTCCTCCGGGAAAGTCACATATGCAACGGCTCTGTCTATAAATTCTTCTTCTGGAAAAAAAGGTGAGTTTCACTGTCGCTGTGAGGGAATTCGCGCCGATTCAAAACCAAAGCAGCAAGCTAAGCTAATTACATGATGTTATCTAGAGAAGCTGTGGCACGTCCTGTGTGTGTGAACTAATGCAGCATCCAAACTTAAGTAACGCAAGATTACACGAAAAACGGGGTTTGTAGCTGCTGTAATTCGTCTTTCGTCCATGCGTGTGGTGTTGGAAATCTTTGGTGTCCTTTTGAGGTTCGTGTGTGTTTTTGACCTCTCCGTGTGTCACTACCTGGATGTCACTTACCCCAATGACCACCATAATCCACCGGTGTTGGTTGGTTTTGGTGACAAAAAGTGATCGTCTGCCAAAAAGTGATTTTGGATGTTTCTGTATTTTTGTAATGTATCTTTGCTTATATCGGTAAATGGACTGTACTCAGCAGGATTTATGAAGTGCTTATTAATAAAATAAAATGACCTGTTTTGCAAGTATTTTTTAATGACTCTTAGTTATTGTATCTACATTATCATCAATCCAGTCGTTTTTGGCCACTTCTAATATCTTTAAAGGACTGTGATGTTATTTTTGTTGCAATTTCTGAAACCCTCTTGGCTAGTTTTGTCTTAAAAAAACATTTTTAATATCAGTGACAGGTGTGCACCATAAAAATTCAAAGTTCAAATGGTCAGTGAATGGTTTGATGGCTATTAAAAGCTTGCTGTGATCTTCAGAGTCACCAGATCTCGTTTTAGTTGAAACCTTCTGGAAGATTTTGGACAAATGTGTTTGCCAATCATCATCAAAACACCAACTGAAGAAATACCTTCTGGAAGAATGGCATTCCATCCCTCCTGTAGAGTTTCAGAGACTTCGAGAATCAGTGTCACTGATTCATTTCAATTCAATTTTATTTATATAGCTCCAACTCACAAAAATGGTTGCCTCAGGGTGCTTTATATTGCAAGTTAAAGACCCTACAGTTATTGGATTGAGAACCTCAACAATCGGATGAGCTCCTGTGAACAAGCACTTTGTGATAGTGGGAAGGATGAACTCCCTTTTTACAGGAAGAGCAAAACCAGGCTCAGGGAATGGCAGCCATCTGCCATGATATGTTGTGGGGGTGAAGGGAAAGAGAAGGGAAGAGAGAAAAGGAACGTATCGAGTGACAAGGACTCTAGATGCATTAAGAGTCAATCAACCAATACCAGTGGTATCAGAAGATGGTCCAAACACCTTACTGTTAATTCATTTAGTCTCCAAGAAGCCAACTGCATTTAATTTGCAATCATAAAATAAGATAAAAAAGCAGCAAATTCTCACAGTTTAAAAAAAATCTGGAACAGCAATTAGTGTTTGTTTAAAAGAAAGCAATGTGTTTATGGTTTTCAGTGGTTTATTTTTCTGTGCATTGACAAATTGAACAATTCAGAGTACAAAGCATTCAGAGTCAAACAAAGGTCCTGCATACAGTATTTTTATAACAAAACAATGTGTATGTGTTTGATATACTAAACTATAATTTCAGGCCTTCCAGACAGAGGTGGTAGAGGATCTTTAGGCCGAAGACCCCGAAGGGATGTAAGTTTGCAGTTTTTATCAAATGCATACATTTCAAAGGCTACAATGCATGCGCTGATAATTTGGATAAAAATTAGCCATCATGGTTGTACTGTAACCACCTTTGCACTCTGTGTTTGGGGCAAAAGGCAGGGGAGCCCAGGACAGAAAAGATGCCGGTAGATCAGGACTGGACTGCAGTTTATCCAGCGGCAGCCCCCTTCAGACCAAGTTCCGTCCCCCTCCCTGTGAGGATGGGCTATCCTGTGAAGGGGAGCATTCCCCCAGAGAAGAAGGGCAATTTGGAGCTAATCAAGGTCAGACCTCATTACTTTCAGTGTACACACAGAGGCCATGCAGTTTGGGGGGTTAACCAAGAAACAACTTTTTCTCTTCAGATAAAATGATAAATATGCACAAGTACAAATTAAACTGATTAAGGATGAAGAAACAAATTGTTCTGTGTTGAAATAAATGGTTATGACCACATCATTTAGCCACATCCATTTGACTTTGGGCTGTATATGTGTTCTTTTTGTATATCTTTGATTATCTGAGTTAACCGTGGCTTGCCAGTGCTTCTGCAGTTCCAGTTGAGCCCTTTTTGCTCTCCTGCGTGGCTTTTGTCACTGTATATCTCTGCCCGGATTACTGAGCTGCTGTGTCCAGACACCAGCTGCTCCATCTGGACTCAAGCCACTTGCAGATCTGCTAGTTTCCCCCATCACAGCTGGATATCTGCCGTGCAGCCTAACAATATTGATTTCATTCTCTCAGTCTGCCATGATGAACTAAACTGCTGTACGTCTGTTGGTTATGTTTGGTGCTTATTTTCTTCTCTCTTTTATGCAAATTGTAAGTGACTGATGTGCTTTTGTCTAATCACTTCCCACCACTGTGAACTATAAGTTTATTTTGATGTCAGTGTAGGATAATTTACATAATTGTTTCTTATGTAATATCCTTTACTCAAAGGATCAAGGGGATTTTGTTTTCCACTTTGTTTACCATGCTCTTTAAAAGTGGTGTACTCTGAACTTTAGTGCTGAATATTTTTTATGTAGATCATCATCATGATGATTCTGTATTTAAAATATTTCACATTAAATTATAGAACTTGCCCAGTTTCCAGCATTTACATTGGATAATGTATATGTGACTAACATAGAACTCAGGGACAGGGGCAGATAGAAGAGAAAAGGGAAGGGGAGAGTGCATGTGTAAGATATTATTTTTATAAGATTTATAAAATGTGGCCATATTTAAAGCCTTACACTATATTAGATTTGATCATCTTTTGTATCTTGAATGGCCAGTTTTCAACCACCTAATTTTAATATGCGCTTATGGATGCCCTTAATATGATTTGTGCAATAAGATTTTAGTCTTTTCTAAGCCTCCTGGAAGTATGTCTAGAATTACTACTTATGCATATTTGGGAATATCAGAGTGAATCGCAGTAACTAAACATACAGTAAATATATGAGGGGCGATTAAAGAGTTCTTTCACTCCACCCGTAAAATGTGAAAACAAAACAGAATCAGTTTTACAGGCGCACAGTGGGGCAAAATTCAACGATCAGCTGGGGTCTCTCTGTGGCACTTGCATGTTCTCCTTATGTTTGCATTGGTTCTCTCTGGATACTCGAGCTTCCTCCCACAGTCTAAAGACATGCGTGGGGTTAGATTAATTGTCTGTAGGTGTGAGTGTGAATGGTTGTCTGTCTCTCAGTGTTATCTTTGTCACAGACCGTATATCCCCTTCAAGGGCATCTCCTTGTGAAGAGCAAGCTCTTCTTCGTTTGTCATGTAATATGACAGATTTACAGTTTGTAGACTTGCTGATTTAACAGTTGACCTAATCCATCTATCCGTTTTCTTCTGCTTATCCTTTTCAGATACCAAACTTTCTGCATTTGACACCAGCAGCCATTAAGAAGCACTGTGAAGCTCTGAAACGTAAGTTTATTATTTGGTTCTTTATTCATTGTTGTTCAGCAGCATATTTAAATAACTAATTTTGAAACCGCTGACTTGTTTAGTGCATGTAAGAACACCTTTCTTTGCTGTCAGCTTTCTGTACAGAGTGGCCCTCTGCCTTGGACACTGATGCAAAGTGTGATGAGCATTTCCCCATTAAAGTAGAGAGCACGGACTATGTGTCTGCTGGTCCTTCTCTCAGAAACCTTTCAGCTCGTATTGTTCATCTCAGAGTGAGTTTCACTTTTTTTTCTTCTTTTTTTTTTAGTTAATACTGACTTTAATTGTGTTTTGTCAATGTATAGGTGGTCACATGGGAAAAGCTCACATGTAAAATGAGATTAGAGATTTACACGGACGCATAATCACCAGCTAACATCAAGTCTGTCTGACTTCCTAGAACGATCTTCATTGTCCAGTGACCTAAAACCTACGAAATGATGCTATCAAGTCTACAGAGAGATTAGTCCTAGGCCAATACTTACATTTCCTGTGCTAAGACTCTGTTACTATACTTGTTAGGTTTCTTTTTATGTTTGTTTTTTCATTTTACAACTTTATAGTTTTTACTGAAAAGAGTAGTAAAACATTTTTGAAATATTTGCTTGTTTTAATATTCCTTTTAATCCCCTCCCAAAACTAATCCATCCATATGCTATCCTTCCCTATGAGCAGAACCATGCATTGAAATATATGTGACTATCTTAAATGTAAGAATCGATCAATTAAATGTAATAAATGCCCTCTCAATAGGGATGGACCTGTTTTCTGTTTGTACAGGATGATATTAAGGGTACAGCTGGGCAAAATACAACTTCATTTAGTCAAACCTTCTCAAACAAAGCTGTTGTTTCCCAGTTGTCGTCCTGTTCTGTGCTACGGCTAGTCGTTTTAACTTCAGAACATGTCTAAAGAAATCCTGCTTTGCATCACAGATGTATCACAAACTGTCATTGAAAATTTTTCAATTTCTTTCCCAGACAGAAATGTCTCTTTTCTTTTTTTTTCTTTTTCTTTTTTTTTTACTATTAATCACCAGCCATCTGCTCCTGACACATTGCCTTAGATTATATCAGCAAGGTAGGAATTAAACATTAATCCAGGAGGATTAGGCAGGAAGATAGATTGGAGGGTAAATCTCACAGTTGAATTCCAGACATACACACAGAATAAATGCTTGTGTGTGCCTTGTATTACCTATAAATGCATTAATGTTGCATTGTTAAAATTAATACAAGTCAGAGCAATGGAAGACAATATAGGCAAGGAAAAATATTAGTTTTCCATCCATCATCTCTCCAAGCAGCTTAGGTGATTCTGGGACACAGCATGAATGTGTTTCATCTGTAAAAACTATAGTGTTTTAATCCACACAGTCCAAGCTTTGTAAAGGTTAAAAGAAATAAACATTATTTTAGCCTTTGGTTTTATTCCTAAACCCTTAGAGACAGATTTATGCTGGAGATATGGCACATAATCACATCACCTTTGCCCTAATCTCATTGTGAATGTCTCTTTTACTTGGTAAGGTACGGTGGAAGGTCTATAACCTAAACAGATTTGATTTGTCTTGTGGTCATCTATTTATATCATCAACTTCCAAGGTAAAGCTGTCCAGTTTGAACCTAGATGACCACGCTCGGAAGAAAATGATCAAACTGGTTGGCGAGAGATACTGCAAAGACACAGATGTCCTCACCATCAAAACCGACAGGTAAACACCCCGTCCTGAAAATGTAGGGTTGAAAGAAGATTAAACAAATGTCCTCATACATCTTTGTTTTTCCTCCTCCTCTCTATTAGCTGCCCACTGAGACAGCAGAACTATGACTATTCCATGTACCTGCTAACTGTACTCTACCACGAGTCTTGGGTAAGTTGGAAATTTTTCCTCCACTTGGCCTAAGTAGTTCTGGCACCAACTGAAGCTTGAGAAGTCAGATCCTTTGGCTTGAGTGACTGAATAGGGAACGATAATTCAGACTGAATAATGAAGACTCCGGTCATTCATAGTAACTGTCTTCTGCTTGTAACTTAGACTTAACAACTCTAGCTGGTGTTAGCTGGGATATTTGTGCCTTTTCTACATCCACTTAAGTTTCTCTCTTTGTTTTCTGACCTTTTGTCTTCTTTCAACAAGCATCCATTCATTTAAAGGCCAGGTGCTGTGTGGCATTACCTGTACTCTCTAAAGCCTGCTGTCACTTTTAACGCATTTGCCCTTGAGAGGTTTTAGATCAAATGCATTATGATGTCTTACCTAATGCAACACTGTCTGGAATAAATTTTAAAAAGTGTCACAGTGTCTATAATCTATTTTTTTGAAATTCTAAAAAAAATCTATGATTTAAAATAGTGCAGTTGATTTTTAGTGTTTATATTTGACAGATTCGGTGAGTGTTTAGCTGCAGTGCTGAACTGAAGGAGAATTTCTGTGTTATCTTGCTCTCTTCTACATTTGGCTTATCCTGACAACTAGCATTTTTGGGGGAAGTTGTTGATTTCTGAAGGTCTTTCAAAGTTTTTCTTTGGACATTGCCTGCTTTTTCGCTCATTTTCAGTCCAGTCCTTGTGCCTGACTATTTTCAGAAGTTTGTTTTTTTTGGTTAAAAAATTTAACTCCGACCTGTGCATCCATCCACCCATCCATTTTCTTCCACTTATCCAAAGGCACTCAAAGGGTGAACCATTGCAGTGCTGACTATAACATAACAGACAATTTAGTAAAGAACCAATTTAAAATTGTATCTTTAGGCACTTTATTAGCAGCCTGTTTGTCACAAAACATTTTCTCCCATTTCTTTAGTTGAATCTACAAAAATGCCACAAACCTGGCATATCTCAGCATGGTGTGCAGTGTGTCCTTAAAAAATTTGAGAAAATAAGTAAGGGTCAAAAGAAGCAACAAGTCTAAATTATAACCGCAAGCGGTGATGATCGGGCCCTCGTACCCGGCGCGCGTCGACCCATGGCGCACTCGGAGGTTTTTTGACTGTGATGGTGTCCAGAATGTCTGTAACCATTTTCATCCATTTCTGTGTAACTAAATCTTTTGCTCTCCATATAAACCCAATGCAGTATTTGGGGTGTGGTCACGGCCGTATCGTGCAAAATAGAGCATGGGTCTTCATTGACTTTTCTGATCAGGATGATCAAGAATGTTGAAACAAATTTTCATGCATTTCACAGAAACTAATTTTGTGGGCGCTATACAAATATTCATTTGCGTCTGTAGGGGGCGCTCTTGCTTCTATAGCCTTGAATCCATAGTTATGGGTTCAGCCTGGGTCTGTACATGAGTGATTACATTTTTAGCTTGATCAGGCAAAGCATGTGCAAACGAGTGCACAAACAATTTTGTGGCGAGAGAAAAACGAAGGTTAACTTCAATGGCCTGGTGTGACAAGGCCATTGAATATTTTATAAAACCATGAATAATGTTTGATGGGCTAGTCTAGATGATCTGGAGTCATTTTGGTCTCACTGGGTTAAATGCCCTAGGAGAAGTTGATTCAAATAGCAGGCCTGAAAATGGCAAAAATTGACAACTTCAATTGAAGATGGCCAACTTCCTGTTGGGTTTTGGGTATGGGTCCAAGAGACTTTTTTGTATGTCTTTGGATGCTACATGACCCTGCACAATTTCAGATATGTAGATAAAATGTAGCTTTGGGGCTATGCAAAAAACATGGTATTTTATGATTTTCAGGGGCCACTAGGTGGCGCTCTAACGTTTAGGGACTTGCATATCATTGTGTTCAGGGCAGGAGGCTTATCAAACCACTAAAGTTTGAGCCAGATTGGGCAAGTATGGCTTTAAGTTAGAGAAGTTTGTTTCTTTATCGACATTTGCCATCCAGCCAGGGTCACGTCCTTTGGCGAAAACTCACAGTTTTGAAAACAATGTAAGGCCAACTCCTTAAGGCTTTCCAGGGGAAAATTGAGATGGTTCTGCTCAACCACCTTGGAGCTGTACCTCAAAGTGTAAAACATAACATTTCCTGCTCCCACTAGGTGGCACTGCGACTGTCAGTAAATATTATCATATGTATGGGTTCAGGGGCAGACCGTCATCCTACGGCGGAAGTTTGATCCAGATTGGATAATGCAGGTTTGAATGAGAGGCAATCAAAATTTCCTGGCAAATGATGGGAATTCACTGTGATGTCATGGCCACGCCCTCTGGTGAAAACTCACCATTTTTGAAATTTAGATTCCCCCTGGTGTGTAGATAAGACAAAAAAAATCTCTAATATAAACCTCTGAGTTATTAGAGAGAGTATAAGGGCAGGAAATGGCTAAAATCAGCCATTTGATTCAAAATGGCGGACTTCCTGTTGGGTTTAGGCCATTGGAACCTGGACCCCATTGGGTTTTTTTGTTCGTCTGGACATGTTACATACGTGTGTACCAAATTTCATACATGTACGTGAAACACAGCAGTGGGAATTGAACTAAAGGTGGCCGACGCCATGAAACCAATAAAATACTTAAATTTTCACCAGACATGACATATGCAAAATTTCATGAGTTTTTGAGCATGTTTAGGCCCTCAAAAAAGCAATTCATTTGCCTAAATGTCCAAAGCAATTACGATAGGGCTTTCGCACAGTTTGTGCTCGGGCCCTAATAAGGATCTACAGTAGGAAAGTTAAATCCAGCAAAGACCTGACAGAACCTGAGAGATGCATCTGGACCTTCAGTTGATCCATCTACTGTTCACTGAAGCCTCATCAGAAATGGTCTCAGTGTGAGGGTGGCTGTCATTAAGCCATTCTTAATAAAGGGAAATAAGTACAAAAGGGCTGACGTATGCCACATTACACAAGAACTGGCCTGTAAGTCAGTGGCAATAGATTTTAATGGAGTAATGAATCCAAATTAGAAAATCTGGGTTCAAATTTGTCTTCAATATGGATAGAAGTGGTCAGGAGAGGTACAACAGAGTGTCTACAGACATCTGTGAAACATGTTGGAGGCACTGTCATGGTTTGGGGCTGCATTTAATAGTTATGATCCACCATCTGGAAAGTGGCTGATTGGCATTAGCTTCATTTTTCAGCATAACAGTGATCCCAAACACACTGCCACTGCAGTAAAAGCATACCTGGATAGAAAAAACACATAGTGGATGGAGTGGCCTCCCCAGAGCCCGGACCTCAACATTACTGAAGCAGCGTGGGATCATTTTGACAGAGAACTGAACAAAAGGCAGCCAACATCCAAAGAAGAGCTTTTAATGTCCTTTAAGAAGCCATTCCTAAAGACTACTTAAAGAAAACTTGCCTAAGCTGTGTTGAAGAATAAAGGTGGTCATATCAAATATTGACTCTCAACCTTGTTAGAATTGTACAAATGCTGTTTTTTGCCTTATTTACTGTATTTCCATGTATGTTTGCACACGTTTCATTAATTCGCTGCAGCTATTTCCCATTTTCCTAGCCAAATATAAAGACTTTTGAGCAGTACTGTAGTTTATGAAACACAGGAAGTTCATTTATTTCAATCTTTACTGTATATCAAATTGCTCCTTCTAGCAACTCGATAATATATAGAAAAATGGAGACTTTAATTTACAACCGTTAGGTTGTAAATACTGGGTGGAAAGACCCCAATGGTGCAGTGTTGCACCTTGGGATTTTTAAAAAAAATGTCTTTTCAATGAAACAATAAACATGAAGTAGTGCAAAATAATAATTTGTTTAAACATTCTTATTCCTTCATCTTCGGTGGCATTTACATGCAACTAGCAACATGGCACACCTTTTACCATGGGGAATTCTTGTCCAATCTCTGCTCAGCGATCTGAGAGACGAAGCCCATTAGGGAGGTATCAGAGTTGAATAGGCAGAAGGATGGCAAACAGCAGCATTGTCCAGTTGACATTTCCCCACAGAAGAGAGGAAAACAGACTCCCCTATCAGGTGTTGACCCTAATACTCATTCACATTAAGCCAACCATGCCACATCAGAGAGGTGTGCCACCAGGTGATTAGTTTAGGCACTGTTGGCATGAATTTGCAACCAGCCACATAAAAGAACATGATTGTGCAACCTCTGCCTTTAGGAGCTCTTCCTGACATGGTTTAGCCAAAAAAAAAAAAAAAAAAAAGGGCTGAGTTGAGAAAAGGCTGTTAAAGCCAGGAAGCAAAACACTGTCCACTGCCCTTTCGGAACACACAATGGAAGGCACAGTGCTTGTCCAGCAGGCTTGTGGAAGCTGTGAGTGCAGCGTAGTGATCAGGTTGTAACGATAGCTCACAAAGAGGCCAGTTGTTAAGTAGCCACTGAGGTGATTATATCTCCTCAGTCAGTGAGACGGACTTTGCCTGTTAATTCCAGTGTGTGCTAATTCAGGCCAACGTTTGAGGCTCACCGTCTCAAAGCTGTCTCCAACGTGGACACGCATTTACCACTAAGAGGCAGTCTACCTGCTTTTGTGCCCTCATGCCTAACAGCTGTTGTTTTGAGAAAACAAGCGGCATTTCATCCACTGGCAATTTAGCAAATATCCTGCTCATTAACTAAACTACTTTGCGTTGGTTGCAACGACAGACACAGTGGCACTTCTTTCAACACAATGCATTGTTTCATGTTCCCTCTAGTATTAAACTCTAAACTGACTAAATTTCCCTCTCAGGATAAAATGTTAGGGCATCAGTGTGCGAGCATGACCTGCAGATAGATCTCCTGTTTTCAAGAGCCTCACTGTAAAATAAATAAATGAAAAACTATTATTGCTCTCAGTTAAGTAGGTATTAATCACTCCAAAGGAAGCTGCTGACGTATTCTGAAGTATCTAGTGCTCTTCACTCACTAAACCTGGACTTGGAGTCAGAATGGGGATCAGATGTACAGTACCTACAGTATATGTAGCTAATGATGGTCATTAACCTCAAAACACCTGGAAGCAGCAAAACTAAGGCCCTGTGCTGCCCTGCTTTAAGCTGCTGCACAATGGCTCATATTGTTCTTTAGGGAATGTGATGAGAACTAGACAGGCAGCAAACGGAGAACTACGTATGGGGAAATACTATCTCTGTGAGAGGAGCATCAAAGTCAGACTCAGTTGCTTGAATTACAAATCCAGATGCAGTTTGTTTGTTTGTTTTATCTTAATTTAAGCTGTGTTCTGCTCTTCTTACATTGAGGTTGGATACTTTTTAATATCTGCATGTTAAGGTTACAAATGTTATCATTTTTGTTCCTTTCTTTAGAAAACTGAGGCCTGGGAGGCTGAAAAGACTGTGGCAGACATGGAGGAGTACAGTTGGGAGGACAGCCCATCTCAGAAGAATATCTTGGATTTACTGCTACGCATGAAAGCAGCAGGAGAGGGAGGCGATGAAGAAGTGCGACAGCAGCTGCTGGAAAGGAGAGAGGTTCAGGAGTATAAAGACTCGGTCACAAGGCTGAAGAACGAAGGAGAGAGCGAGAGCAGCATGCTGCAGTACAAAGAGGCAGTCAAGAAAGTATTCAATTTGTAATATCACAGTGACACTGCTTCATATGCATATGGAGCAATAAGGACCTGTAATAAAGTCAACAGAAGTGTTTTTACATACTTGTTACCTCATAAATTTGGGGGCTCATTATTGTTCCTGTACATAATACATCAGGATATTTCAACATCAAGGGTCTCAATGTGTTAGTTGTATATATTTTCAAAAATATTTACTGGCATATGAGGTGGTCATTAATACAAAAATAAAACTACACTGTATGCTGAGTGTTACATGTGAAAGTTTAAAAAAAAAAAAGTGTGATGAAGTTTTAATGCAATAAAAGCTGCATTCTGCCAGTTACTACACCAACTTCAATCCTTTTTCTTCTCTGTGAATTCAAAGAACTGTGCCCCATGAATGGATGCTTTCACCAGCAAGTTGTTTAAAAGTACTTTAGTTTCATCTGTGATCTGTGCACTATTAGGTCAGGGGCAAACTGATGTACTTAGATGTGCTGAACTGGAGGTTAAACACTAAAAGCCACAGTTACAGAAAGCAATCTGTCATCAATCCCACTAAAGACAACTAATTGATGATCTAAACAGTCCTTGAATAGTTGCCATTAATTGCTTAAAAGTGCCCATTAAGTCCCACCTATGACTAGTGTAGACAAGTGGCCAATGTTTTGAGCTTGGGCATCAATTACATTTAAAGTGACTGAAGTACATAAAAATGTAGGCCAGCCAAAAGGCCATTGGATTGGATTTCTTGCCGCAAAAGGCTGTAGTCAGTTCTTGTGTCCAAATTCATTGCATCAGAATGAAACCAGAACCATTGCAGCTATGTTTTTGGTCATTTCTTCTAAACCATAATTTCACAAGCTGGCTCAAAGTAGGTGACAAGGAGGAAGTACACACAAGAGGTTTTCTTAGAAGATAATTTATTAAACATAATTTAACCAACAGATAAACATCACAAATAGGCTAATACCAGGTGGAGTGGCAGAGACCTAGCAGTTCATCTAGGCCAGTTTTTATAGAACTGGAAGGCACAGGTGAGCTGCCTTAGCTGACCATCCTCCCATGTCAGCCAGTCATGAGTAACGGCAGGCCAGAACTTCCTTAAGACAGTGGGAGGGTTGTCACACCTCCACCCTCTTAAAATCAAGGCTCCACCTTGACACTGGAACTTAACCTGAAAACTCACAAATCTAGATAACAAGGCAATATTAAAAACATTCAATTACTATAATGGTTGCCACAAACTACCTGTGCTCCTTTCCAGCTCCACTCAATAGCCCAAATTTTCTCACCAGCAACTTTTTTTTGGTGCAAATTAAGGGCAGGTACGGTAGAATAAGGTGCTTAAAACAATTTGTTTCCAAACATAAAACTGGTATACAGAAGAGTGCAGCAAGTCCCCTGCCCCACAGCAGATCGTGCAAATATGAATCAAAATTTTGCTCCCTTAATCCCAACACCACATGGCCTTCAGCTAGAAACAAACACCACACCAAAATTAAAGCATCCAAAAAACAAAACTGGAATTAAAGTATGAGTATCAACCAAAGTAGCACACCAAAAGGTTCCTCCAAAGGTTCACTAGCCAATCAAAACCTCAAAGACACCAACAAAGAGGGAACCAAGCTACACCAGTTAAAAGCACAATTCTTGGTGCCTACGCCAAAGCTACCACAACACTATTCAACTCATTGTAGTTCTTACCCTTCGTACATTTACCAGTTATATTTTTTACACAACTGTACCACAACTTTTTTGAGAAGTCCAGCCACATTTGTAAGGTTTGGAGAAGTCCAGCTGGGAGGACAGTTCATAAGAAATACAATGGTGATGCACTAGCCACAGAGCCCAGGGTCTCTAAAGTTGCTCTCTAGTCCTAGTTATTGAGTACAACGTAATCTCAACCTTAGTTTTCAGACAGATACTCGTGGGTACTTGCATACTAATTTCACTGACACCAAAAAGCAACAAGAAACTGGCAACTTTCCAGAAACCAGGGAAATGCTCCCAAGACAATATCTTTCAACCACATTTTTTGCCACACTAAAAATAAAACAAAAAAAAGTACAGGTAGTACTGGTAGAGATCAGTTTTCTGTTGAGATCAGTCATTTAAGCCTACTGAATTTGGTTTGAAGGCCAAACACTAGTACTGCTCTCTTTCAACGTCACCTAAAAAAGTAATTCAAAATAAATAAATGTAACCTGTCCAAACTAATAGTATCTTGTGTGGAACTCCCCAAAATATTAGTCACAATGCTAAATACCAAAGCGGCTTTAGGCTGTACTCAGAAAGCAACTTAACTCAGCTAAGCATTTAGCAAACCACAAGCTAAGTTAGTCATCAACACTGATTCAAACTCTAATCTCACCAATGGGTTTAAATATCCCGGACGAGCCCCCATTTGTCACAAACTGGCTCAAAGTAGGTGATGAGGGAGTCCACACAAGGAGCAATTAAAAAAAAGATTCATAATTTAATTTGATATAACCAACAGACAAACATCACAAATGGGTTGATTCCAGGTAGGTGGCAGAGAGAGAGAATAGCAGTTCATTTGGGGCAGTTTTTATAGAAAGGAAGGCACAGGTGAGATGTCTTAACTGACAATCCTCCCATATCAGCCAATTATCAATGATAGTAAGTCAGGACTTCCTTGAGAGAGTGAGAGGGTCATCACAATAAAGTATATTTGTCCATCCCCAATTAGTTACAATAAAGCAATATAAGTGCATCTAAAATAATTTGGTACATATTCATATAAATTTGAACAAAATTGTCTCTTCGTCATGGATTCCTTCCTTAATGACGTTACGAAGTATCCCAACTTTCAGGAGCTCTCTTTGACCAGCACATACTTTATCAGACGCATGGAGCCTCGTTTCCCTCTCCACGATGTACTATATCGTCCCATCCTCTTTCTTTGACCCCTCCAGCTCACCACCAGCAGAACAGAGCAACAGCAGCTCAGAAGAACCGTGATACAGATTGCCACTGCAACCAGTAGGGTGTCAACGGTCACATACCACCCAGGTCCCAACCCTGTCAGGGTGTCATCTCCACTGCCTCCCTCATTACTTGCTGTGTGGTTCCTCCCCTGGTTGCCCTTGGTCTCATTTGGATATGGCTTGCTGCTTTCTGTGATGCTCATAAGAGTTGTGGAAGCTGGAGGGCTGTAGACTAACTCAGAGAAGGTGGTAGTGTGATGACGGGGATGAGTGGATATTGGTGATTCTGTACTTCTGGTAGAAAAGGCAGGCAGAGTTTTATAATTGTAATGCCCCAGAGTGGTAACTGTGGTGGATGAATGAGATGTAGTAAAGCTACCAGGAAGAGAAGTGGTAGAGACAACTGCAGCTGTTGTTTGTGCATAGTTTTTTGAAGTGGAATGCAAGGTAGTTGTAGTTGTGGAAACTGTTGAAGGCTGACCAGTACTCTGCAGTGCTGTGGTGACAATGGTGGAGGCCGCTATGATGGTGTGCACTTTTCCTGCTGAAGTGGAGGGTTTAACTGAAGGAGCAGAAGTCAGAGGCAGGGCAGCAGGTTGAGGGGGATGAATAAACTGGCGCTTGTCTGATAGCAATGGTTCTGAGGCGTTAACACGGCTATAGTGGTGGGGTAACACACGCACGTTAGAGGTGAAGTATTTTCCAAAGACCAACAGATCAGGATCCACACCTAGAATACGAAGAAGTTTGCTTGTTTGTTCGCTCTCTTTGATGATAATGCAAAAGCTGGTCTTTTTATCTAAACACTGAATTAACAAAAGATTTTTTTTTTTCACAAAATAAGTGAAACCTTACAAATGTTACACAGCTTATGCAAGGATGTGCAAAAGTGGAGGAAAAAGGTGTTCAGATAATTTACTTCACTAAAGTTTGGAATAACGGTCTCAAGAGCTCAAGGCGACTGGACTTCTTTAAGTTACTGAAAACTTTTTTTTTCAAGCTCTTTGAGACTATCATGACCTGTACTTAACATACTCAAATCAGAAGTACAAATGTTATAAATATGTGATTCTCAGTGGTGTATATGTACTTTACTGTTGGATGGTGATCATTTTAACTACTGTTGGGCACTTGATAAAGATTTTATGGGATAATCAGTCACATTTCTTTGTACAGTACTGTGCAAAAGTCTCAAGTCATCCCTCATTTCATTACATTTTGCTGAAAGAATGGGAAATAAGTGCAACAATTATTTTTGAAATGTGCAAACTTGGAAATATAGTATATAAAGCAAAAACAGAGATCTTACAGTTATAATGAAAGTCAATATTATTATTCAACACAGCCTGAATTCTCTTAAGGAAGGTTTCTTATCATTTCTTTAAGTAGTCTTCAAGAATAGTTTTTCTATCCAGGCATGTTTTTACTGCACTGGCAGTGTGTTTGGGATCATTGTCAAGCTGAAAAATGAAGCTTTCCAGATGGTTCACAATTCCATCAGTTTTGACAAGATCCCCAGCACCACTGGCTGAAATGCAGCCCCAAATCATGACAGAGCCTCCACCGTGTTCTGCTGTAGAACTCACTGATGTACTTCTCTCCTGACCTCCTCCATACATACCGACAATGACTGGAACCAAAAATTTCACATTTTGATTCATTACTGTATAATATTTGCTGTCAATCAGCAAAAATTGAAAATTGCTGTCACTTATTTTCAGTCGAGTTCTTGTGTAATTTGGCATACCGCAGCCTTTGCTCCCTGTTTCCCTTGCTTAAGATTGAGCAAGTAACCCATATTCTGTAATTACACAAGCCCTGGTTCAATCTATCCTGGGCCACTTGCTGTTTGTCTTCCTGCTGTCCTCTCTCTCAGCTGTCCTGTTATGATTAAGACTTAAAGGAAAAAGACAAAAAAGGGGGGGGATGGCTTGTTGAGACCATTTCTTTTGAGACTTCAGTGAACATGATGGTAGATGGATCTCTTGGGTCTTCTTGACTTACAGATACTGTTTATCTGCATAGATATTTTTTTATGCCTACACTTCTTCTTTTGTCTTCCACTTGTCAATTTGCACTGAATCTGAGAAAAAGTGCAAAAAAAAAACCCCCAAACAAACCTTAACAAAAGGTAGACAAGGACTGGATTGAAAATGAGTCAGAAAGCTGACAATGCTGAAAGAAAAACTTTGCAAGCCTTTCATAAATCCATTTTGAAGACCACTTTTTAAAAAAAATTATAAGGAAGTCTGGCTCCTTGGAAGCAAAATATAATGTAAGGAGGGGTGACTCAAGACTTCTGCACAGCCCATGTATGTAGAATCTGAACCATCTATAGCTATAAATGTTGAATGTAAGATACAGTATTTCAAAACTGCTCTTTTGTGGTAGTACAATATTGGTGTTTCACAATATATATATAATAATTAAGAATGTAAGCAGACTTGATTATGTTACATATTCTTAAAAAAAAACAGAAACCACTAAAAGAATAAGAAACCTCCTGCTGTCAGACACTTAAGCCACTTACCCTTTGTGATATTATAAAGAACAACGTTGTCTCTGTGACTCAGAATGCAGCTCTCCAGTGTCGGACAGTGTAGGTGAAAGCAGTTAAAGTTTTCTTGTGTGGTATCATAGTGGAATATGGCCAGATTACAGGAAACTACAAGTAAAGGGAAAGACGGTTAATCAGTAATAACAGAGGAGAAACGGAGGCATTGTGTACCAGAGATGATAGAATAACTCACAATTTCTGGTGAGGCAACAGGTGCGGCTGCATTTCAGCGCGGTGTCCTCTTGGTAATGCTTCAAAAGCTGCGCTCCTCTCCTTTGAGACTCCTCGATGTCGATGAAAACACCCGGGAAACGTCTAATCCAGCAATTCTTATAATAGGAGGTCGGTGAGCACCTCGACTCAATGCGCCACACCAGACTGAAAACCGTCAGCAAACTCCATGCGGCATTCATTGCGCATATTGTAAATCACAGCATGTTAGGTTACAATCTAGACAAATCCTTGACATATTTGGGAAGCTGATTACTTGCAGTTGACAGGCATGAAGTGGGGCCAGTGGTTTGGTTTTACTGGTGCCAGGTGTGTCACAGCTACGCACCTGGCAGGAGGTGGAGACTCAGCCGTGCGTCAGGTCTCCAGCTGTGCCACGGTGTGAACGCACCATTAGAGGCTACCGCACCCACAGAATGGGACCAACTTACTTTACAAATAACTTCAAAAATGAGAATCTTAAAATTATATGAACTGGGCATAAATATGACACATAATCGCTGAGATAAATAGCAGATTATGATTTTATTACATCATTATCTGTGAGGTCACACATCTGAGGGTGTATATCCATAAGTGTCACAACCTGTCTTAATTCTTTCAAATGGGATTTCCAGAATAAGCCTTTTGCTCCCCAGTTTGGGAATTGTTAACCTCTCTCTCACCTTTGTGTGTTTGTCTCCACATTACACTGTCCCATTTACAGTTTACGCCTAGCCGCTGAAAGTGAAGTAGCCTATCTCTTCTGGATAAAAAGCGCATAGAGTGCACAGTTTAACCAACCCCGGTAGATTTAACGGGGGCCTCTTCGGGGTGTACCCCGCCTTGCTCCCTATGACAGCAGGGACATGCTCCAGCTCCCCGCGACCGTGAACTGGATAGGAAGTTAAGAAAGGTGGGTGGATGGACGAACGGATTTTATGAGAACATGCGCCGACAGGTACTGCTCTCCAAGCAGCACAGTGCAGTTTGCATATTCATAAAGTCAAATGATCATCGGAGTATTCAATCCACTCCAAAAATTTGAACCCTATGCTGCAGAAGGGTCTTTACATTACGATAGATAGCGTCTTGAGACACTACAGTTAGTTTTACGCTTACACTGAATTGACCTTGCCAAGTTAAAATCCACTGACAATACGTAATGTTGTCTCAGCACCACCAGATGGCAGTCGTCGTTGCCATTAACAATAGCCACTACTACATTAACAAAATTGATTATCTTATACTTGTTGCAGTCTTTTACATGCATTATATTCTTTTTAATAACATAATGATAGATGCACACGTGGATGTCATTAAAACTGTAAACATACAGTGACACAGCCAAATAAACTTCACTAAAAGGAAGTATTGTTACACAGATATGTTAATAACTAATCATTTTTATCCAACTATTCAAAAGAAAAAGCCAATTTTCTTTTTTGGCTTTAGTCTCTCAAATGTGATGATTTGCTTATGTAGTCCTATCTTCAGATTCTACATTGACAATCAGATAAAATGGACTAGCAGAATAAAACAATCATCAGGTTAATGAGTTCTCAAAGTCATTTAAAACTACACCCTCCTGGTTTCTGGGGTCTTTGCCATCTGCAATTAGTGTCAACTTCCTACAGCATGCGGTTGTTCCTCCATCGTAGTACAATATGATACCTATAAACAACACCTTCCAAAAGTAAGCAGATTTATTATACACACTTAAAACTTTCAATGTATTTATTTGACTGCCTTTCCAGTGTGCACACATCATACTGGGAAAACAGTGTAACAGTGATATATGGCATGGAAACAGGACAGGGTTAAAATGAGGCAATTTGCCTGATTTACCTACCATGAATCAATATCAAAACTTCTGCAATATTAAAGAGTATAATTCATTTAATAGACTACTGATTTTTGTCTTTATGTATTTGGCAGCTGTTATTTCAAAGGTAGGCCGTATCATAAAACCACATTTAAATCTGTGCTGAATCTTTGATGCATGTCCACGTTTATTAAATTCCCCATTCTCTCCCATGAAGTAAGTTTCCCAAGATATATAAAAGTATCTTTGAAAGCTTTGTTCTGACTTATTTGTTCTGATAAAATCCTGCACATTCGATCATTTCCATAGTCATGTTTACACTACGTGTAGCAGTTTGTGGAAACATTACAGAAACCAGTGAGGGCTTATGAAAGAAACACTTGTATTTTCACGTGACACCTCAGGGCAAGTTACAGATGCAGACAACCTCTGTAATCAGCTTACAAATCCAAATCTGGTTCAAGTTAGCAGTGTTATTATGTGCCTTTTGTTGCAGTCAGACAGTTTTCAATCAAAAACAGTAAGACAAGAAACATTCAACATTCAACACCAAACTAAGTGAATACAAGTTCTTTTAAATCGTTTTAGCCACCTGTCAGTGTAACTGTGTTAAGAGGAGAAGGATGTGGCACTGTACATAACTGCTCCAGTAACACAAAACATTGGCACAAAATAAAGTGATTTTTTTTTTTTGGATGTGCAAAAGAGGGATTCTCAGTATACTTTTATTACTTTTCCCATTTTTTTTTCCATATTTAAGTCACTAGATGGCACCCTGAGGCAGCCAGACTTCTCTGTCACAAACATCCCCTTGCACATGCATGTGTGTAAAAGAATCTAAATTAAAAACAAGCTCTAGTAAAAATGAGATGGAAAAAACACCACCAATTACAACTCTCTCATGCAGGTCTTCTTGGCTATGTTTGGCTCCTTTGGCATCGAGACCACAGTGTACCATGGTCCTCGTCTTCGCACACAGCCAATTTCAACTTCCACAGTCCCAAATCTACCTCTTCTTCAGCAGTAGTTGTGTTCCTGCACAAACTGACACAGCTTGTGCTTCTCTGGGCTCCTGACCGGCTTGTATGGTTTCAGCTTGTGGAGGAAGTAGTCTATTGTTTAGTGTTGTTGCTCACCGATGTGCTACAATGGGTCTAAAACTGGTAAGTTCCAAGTGGGAGGCTGTGTCAGTCTTTGACTAGCCTGTAAATATGATGCTGCGCCCCATGCTCACTAGTGGACACCTCAAAGACATAGGCTATGCACAGCAAGGTCTCCAGTGTGTCCCTGTTAGTCACCACCTGCAGACAAACACGAAGTGCAGTAATATTGTGAAGCTTGCTTCGTCATGTTCTTATTCACATCACAAATTTACCCACAGTTTGGACAACATTGATATGTATAATGAAACTCAATTCATTAACTGCTGCTTTAACTGTCTATTTTCATGTTTGTGGCTTTGGCAGAGCCATGGCTTTCTGCTACATCACTAACGAAGTGAGCCCGCCAGCTAGTTAAGGCAGGGCAACTCGAGCTGCACTGCATCATACTCACGTAGCATGTCTCCCTCTTCTCACGTCGATACCAAATACACCCTCCCAATGTGGCAGTTGATTTAAGCAGTAAAATTTCTTGATGCTCCCTTTGGACATCACCACTGCCCTGCATCACTGCCTGCTGTTTCACCCCCCCCCCCCACACACACACACCTGGGGAGGATATTTACTTATCACTCCCAAGTTTCAAATGTAGCATGAGCTTAGAACCTAGACACCAAACTCTAACTAGGCTCACCAGCCGGTCCATTAGTTAAATAACACTTATAATTACTAACACATACACACTAATAATGAGTAATTGAGACACACAATCCCTTGGTCAAAATGGTGTTATTCTATACGTAAGGCTAAAATGCATCTTTACTGCGCAGCGTTTGTGTAAATGCAACATGCATAACACCAGGAAACAACTTGAGCGACTCATTATGTTTAACAGTGCAGTGTTGAGTCTGTGTGTGTCAGTCATCCACATGTGTGTGAACATCTGCGCATGAGCTGTTTGTGGTTCGTTTGAGCTAAATCAGCCCATTGAGAAACCTAATGACATGCTGCCATGTAGTCATCAGTGTGGGCTCAATATGGTCATTGTCCCTCAGCTAGTACTGTCGGAATGCAGCCTGCAAAAAGGAGGAACACAATTTTTTTTTTTAAACCCTGTCGTTGAGGACCCCTCGGTTACTATGGTGATACGCCCCTCTCTAGCCACTCATTCAGAAAAGCCCAACTAATAGCAGAATGCAAGAAGCCATAAAAAAAATGCTTCCAGCTGTTCTCGGTCTGTCATGGGTAACCAGTGGAAATACCGTAGCGGTACTTAGCCGAAGACCACGGATTTCCTGTTTCACACCCGTTACAAAGCGGGACGATGCCAGCAAAAAGCAGTCTGAATCTGAGAAAAATTGCCTCCACAAATGTTGTTCATACATGTGGCCCTGTGTGCTTATCGCCATAGAGTGCTATGAATGGAATGACATGAATGACAAAGGACACTGAAGCAAGAATGTTTTAGAGAACAGTGGATCATGTGAAATTAATTTTAAGATAATAGACAGATAATGTGTTTATGATTCTTTACATCAACACCACACAGGGAACTGTCTCAGTAGATCTGTGCTAACAGATAAAAATGTCGGTTTACAGTAAATAGCAGTGTTAACATTACTTAATATAAGAGTTACTAAAGTAACTATTAGGGTAATTGTTTTTTAAATACAACACTATTACTGTAAGTAATGCCAGCACTGTTATTTTAAAACCTTTGCAAAGAGTTAGCTGAAAAGATTGATAGCATTCATGTTTGTACAGTGTATCACAAAAGTGAGTACACCCCTCACATTTCTGCAGATATTTAAGTATATCTTTCCATTGGACAACACTGACAAAATGACACTTTGACACAATGAAAAGTAGTCTGTGTGCAGCTTATATAACAGTGTAAATTTATTCTTCCCTTAAAATAACTCAATATACAGCCATTAATGTCTAAACCAGTGGCAACAAAAGTGAGTACACCCCTTAGTGAAAGTTCCTGAAGTGTCAATATTTTGTGTGGCCACCATTATTTTCCAGAACTGCCTTAACTCTCCTGGGCATGGAGTTTACCAGAGATTCACAGGGTGCCACTGGAATGCTTTTCCACTCCTCCATGATGACATCACGGAGCTGGCGGATATTGGAGACTTTGCGCTCCTCCACCTTCCACTTGAGGATGCCCCAAAGATGTTCTATTGGGTTTAGGTCTGGAGACATGCTTGGCCAGTCCATCACCTTTACCCTCAGCCTCTTCAATAAAGCAGTGGTTGTCTTAGAGGTGTGTTTGGGGTCATTATCATGCTGGAACACTGCCCTGCGACCCAGTTTCCGGAGGGAGGGGATCATGCTCTGCTTCATTATTTCACAGTAAATATTGGAGTTCATGTGTCCCTCAGTGAAATGTAACTCCCCAACACCTGCTGCACTCATGCAGCCCCAGACCATGGCATTCCCACCACCATGCTTGACTGTAGGCATGACACACTTATCTTTGTACTCCTCACCTGATCGCCACCACACATGCTTGAGACCATCTGAACCAAACAAATGAATCTTGGTCTCATCAGACCATAGGACATGGTTCCAGTAATCCATGTCCTTTGTTGACATGTCTTCAGCAAACTGTTTGCGGGCTTTCTTGTGGACAGACTTCAGAAGAGGCTTCCTTCTGGGGTGACAGCCATGCAGACCAATTTGATGTAGTGTGCGGCGTATGGTCTGAGCACTGACAGGCTGACCCCCCACCTCTTCAATCTCTGCAGCAATGCTGACAGCACTCCTGCGTCTATCTTTCAGAGACAGCATTTGGATGTGACGCTGAGCACGTGCACTCAGCTTCTTTGGACGACCGACGCGAGGACCCTGCTCTTTTAAAACGCTGGATGATCTTGGCCACTGTGCTGCAGCTCAGTTTCAGGGTGTTGGCAATCTTCTTGTAGCCTTGGCCATCTTCATGTAGTGCAACAATTCGTCTTTTAAGATCCTCAGAGAGTTCTTTGCCATGAGGTGCCATGTTGGAACTTTCAGTGACCAGTATGAGAGAGTGTGAGAGCTGCACTACAAAACTGAACACACCTGCTCCCTATGCACACCTGAGACCTAGTAACACTAACGAGTCACATGACATTTTGGAGGGGAAATGACAAGCAGTGCTCAATTTGGTCATTTATGGGTGTAGTCTCTTAGGGGTGTACTCACTTTTGTTGCCGCTGGTTTAGACATTAATGGCTGTATATTGAGTTATTTTGAGGGAAGAATAAATTTACACTGTTATATAAGCTGCACACAGACTACTTTTCATTGTGTCAAAGTGTCATTTTGTCAGTGTTGTCCCATGAAAAGATATACTTAAATATCTGCAGAAATGTGAGGGGTGTACTCACTTTTGGTGATACACTGTATGCTGGCAGTCGATTAGTCTAACAGCTATAGCTCTATCTAAAGTGTTATCCACTGCTAACCACTATTACTCCATTAGTATTTATTTCATTTTCAGTTCAGTATTCATTGTTTAAAACCGTTTAGTTTTAGTTTCACTTTCGAGTTGTCATGTGAATTTTTTTTTAGCCCACTCTGCTGCTCATAATTTCAGTCCAAACGATATGATATCAGTGCAGCTTAAAAGAAGAAGCCTATTTCTCTTCATTAACAGTCTGAGTCAAGGTAAGCTGCCGTCCTTTTTAAAACAACATTTAAAAGTTGTTACCTGTAAGATAGTGAAGTTTTCCAGTACGCTGTTCATCATGTACTTCTCCGGCAGATGTTTAAGCTTGTGGATAAAGTTGATCATGTATTCACATAAAGGGGAGCGGTGGATCCGAAACACATAGCGCCCGTTTTCAAAGCGTGCGTACTCCGTCTGGGGAAACGGACACAGAGTGAAGTTCAATATCTGAGAACATATATCACACTGGAAGAGAATTCAAAACACATTTAAGGATGAAATGTTAAATGTGTTGCAGAAACGCAAAGATGGATAGCCCACTGAAACTCAAATGGATGCACTGGATGTGAACACCTAGGTCTATTGTATGTGATAAGCAGTATTGTTTGTAATATAATATACCTAATGCAGCATATGGCATGCCAGATTTGACAATAAACATATTTCTTTTGACAACTGTAATCAAATAATGAAGCCATTAAATATCATCATGTGGCCTATTGAGGCAGATGGCTCCACCTAGGGATATGTGTATGTGTTTATATTGTACAATCCATCAGCAGAGAGTGGGGGCAGGGTGGCTATTGAGTATGGTTAACGGGAAACATAACGGTTATTCATGCTGGGGAGACTTGTGAATTGCGTCAGTTTACTGACCACAGATCAGCGGTAACTGGAATCTGCAGTAACAGTTATTCACTCCTCAGTGTGATAATTGTGGGTTTGATGTGGTCATGACCTCTTTATGTCAAAATATCACTTCTCTATCATCTGATGAGTGATGCAAACTTCCTGAATTGTAGCCAAATATACAGTATATATTTCATGGCCGGTAATTGAAAAATGTGATGTGTGGCAATTTTTTTTCAAGCAGTTGAATTAAAAAAAATATATAATTTACAGGAAACAGTGGATGACTGCTAATGGCATGAAAAAGAAAAAACAAACAAGCATTAAAACTGCTCACCAAATTATTTATTAACTGAAATATTAATACTGACAACCTCAAATTAATCTAGATAGATAGATAGATAGATAGATAGATAGATAGATAGATAGATAGATAGATAGATAGATAGATAGATAGATAGATAGACAATTCTGCAAACTTAGTTTTTCTTAGTTCTGAATAGCATGTATATGTAGCGAGCTCCCACTCTGCTGCTGGGTAAATTTCCAGGGTGGCAACAACTAGAATTAGAGGTTATTTGATGTTCATTGGTCCGGAAAGAGTTTTTCCATAAACATCTCTTTTAAAAAAAGGAGCAGCTATAAAGTCATAAAATGTCAGTTCTTCTCGTCTCATAAATATTTCAAAGGGACTCTTTAATAAACTCTGAAGACAGCATTGCTCCAAGCCATTCATTCAAGAAGTCAGCCACATCTGCTAGATAAGATCTATATTGTAATGCTCTATGGGACCCTAAACAAACAAGTCAGAGGAAGCCTGACTTGTTGCCCAGTGGGCACCTGGATGAATAGGTTGGAAAAGAAAATTCAGTGTTGCAAAATATGCAACACACTGCAAAAATTCCAATAATAAGTCAAAATAAATGTAGGATAAGTTTGTCAGTACCAGTATATTCTAGTAAACATTGACACATAAATAAATTGCACTTGATACCTCCCAGTATCTCATTCTTACCTCAACTTTCTCCACCACCTGTTTGCCAAAGGAACAGACCTTGGTGGATGAGGTGATAATCATGTTCTCAGAGCTCTCATACTGGCTGGACACACCATAAAAGAAGCTGCTGTCATCCTGCAGGTTTACACTAAGGTCCGCCTGGAAGGAAGAAACAGATAATGTGTTAATATACACTTGGCCAAAGGGAACCATGGTGATTAAAGCAGCTTGGTGATGTATGTGAACATATAAAGACCTGCAAACCTTGCTCTCTTTGAATGGAGATATGTGCACTACCCATGTACCACACTGTGCATCCACATACCTGAGGATATACAGTCCATACAGCTCCATAATCTAAACATTTTATACTTTTCATCTTATAGCTATGGACCTCTGCGCCAAAGGTGCTACGGCTCAACAAAGCTCGAGATGGATCCTTGGTAAAGCCAAGCAGTGCTTAAAGGACAGATTCTCATTTGACCTGTCAAATCCAGCCTCAAGATTACCAAGAAGCTGTGTATCTCATTTTATGTGTAAATATGCACTCTGGTAAGATGACATTATGTGAGAATTAGCTGAGCATTCAAGTGGCATTTGTTGACATCTTATAGCATGCTACAGCCCAAGGCTAGATGCTAAGTTGCTTCTTACATTTATATATGAAAATGCAATAAAAAAAAAAACTTTAACATTGTGGAAAAGAAGCAATTTTGGCATTAGTCATGAGCAATGACTGAAAGTACTGGAATGCCAAACAATTGCCTTCTGTGAGAGAGAATACGGCCTCACACATTCAAAGGCAGCTTAGACTCAACTTTCTTCATTCTCAGATAGAAGCAGGTTCACCCACCTCTAATCCCTCTACTAGTTTGATCTGAGGTGAGTATAATCAGATTTTGGATCAGACTGAGATGACGCCTCTTCTGTCAGACAGCTGGGCTGCTTTACCTTTTCCCCTGTCGGGCTCTTGTCTCCTAATGGGCCATTGAGACACCGCTCAGCCTCCTCTCATCTCTTCATCACCCCGTTCATCTTCATCCCTGGCTCATGTAATTCCTCTATTTGTCTTCATCCCTGGGGCCTAGTGACCCTCCTCAAACTGCCATTCCCTGCTTCCCTAACAGCCTGCGAGGGAATTCATCCAATTACAATCAGCAGTGTGCAATTGGCTGATTAGATCATGGTGGGCAGGCTGGCTGTGTAACAATTTAGCAGAGCCAACTCAAATCAGATTCCCTCTGCACTTCAAAGGCGTGAGACAATCCGTTAGGACAGGGCCACGGGCGATGAGGGGGTGAAGAAGAAGGTGGGGAGAGGAGCAGGGCAGCGAGTGGCCGACAGGGAGGTTTGCTGGAAATTCAATCTAGAATACCATAGCTTTGGAGATGGGTCAGCCGCCTGTCACCATCACCATGCCAACCTGCGCCTCAGCGCACCCCGAAGTCACAACCTGCTATGTGGCTCTATGACTGCAGCGATATCAGAGAGCTCCTTTCCATCTTTTACAATGGCTTAAATAAGATTATCATATTTTCAGATGTGTTAAGGATTTCATTTCGCTTATTTTCATGGCCAAGAGCATCTTTTCTGGGTTTTGTTTTTTTGTCCCCCCCCCCCCCCACACACACACACTGCAGCTGTTTTGCAGCCTTTTTGGGTTTTGTCATGGATGCCTTGAAGAATCGAAGGACCCCCTTGGGAAGACCACAAGATGAACAGACTTGAGGGGGGACAGTGTTATGCAGTCTGTGTTTTCCTCTAAGTAAGTTGGATATGTCATAAGCGTCGACTCCACCAGGCTCTGACATGAATCAAGAGAGTAATATTTCACTCATGACTTGTTGGGTTAATGCCACCCAACATTTCCTCCCGTTATCCCTCTCTCTCATTCACACTGTCTGTGTCTCTATTTCTATTTCCTCCCCGCTACTGCTGTCTTGCTCTCTTTTTCTTTATGATATATGGCAGGGCTACTCATCCCCTTCTTCCCCTCACCCCTGACTCAAATGCCACGGCTCGACCAGCTGCTCTTCCCAAGGACTGAAGTAGACTACTTCCAATATGGTGACACTCACCAATGTCTTTTATCTGTCTACAATAAATAATATGCAAGTCAAGTGTGTGAGAAGGGCAATGCCATACATACAAAGCCATCTGGTGTAATTAGGTGCAAGGCGGCGACTTTGAACATGACATTCGCCGTCTTTGGAGGCCCACAGAGCAGCAGTTAAAGCTTTAATATACTGTCACCTTGAAATAGCATATTTTTGTGTGAAACAAGCCGAGTAACTTCTGTTACTTTGTCACCTTAGCCTCTCTTCTGCCTCAGTCATTAATATCCAAGCAACACACAAAAGTGGTGAAAGCATCCATAATATCACCACGAAATAGCTATGGCTATTTACACCCCTTCTCCTCTAAAAGAGCCACACCTGCAAACAAGTGTGACTGATTTTAAGCTTAAAGGTGCACCCCCACCCCACCCCACCCCACTGGAAAAGTGGTGACAGCTCCCCACCATTGTGTGTCAGGTGGACGCTGATCTGTTTACTGAACATCAGTGGGGAACACTGACCGCTGTCATCTGTGTTTGTAGCATAGAGCTTAGCAGGCATTAGGGCTACCCTCACACAGTGCTTCACAGACTTAAATAATGCATAACCCTGATCTTTTTACTCATACTTAAGTTAGGGTCTTATTTTGAGGTACAGCAACGAGGGCATAGAAAGATGAACAAAGTGAATGTGATTACACTTGTCTGTGTCTGTCTCTGTCTTTCTCTCTTGTACCGTTTTTAGGTCCTCAACTTGGATTTTTCACCAATTTCCAGTGGATAATTGGGAATCACACCACCCTCTATTTCTCCATTTGTATTGGCTATTGACTTTGTCATCATGCTTTAAAACACTCTTGGTGTGTAATGGTGAGTTTTGAGGGTTTCGTTGTTGTCTCTGTTTGTGTGTGTGTGTGTGTGTGTGTGTGTGTGTGTGTGTGTGTGTGTGTGTGTGTGTATGTGCTTTTGGTGGGGGTTATCTATAAATAAGAATATAGGCAGGGGCCGTGAGGGTTGGTCAGTCTAATAGTGCAGAGACAGGTGTCTCGGATCACATTTCTCCTAGTGAAAGATCAGGCCTGCCACTCTCCCCAAGGTTCCTGTTCCTCACACACACACACACACACACATATATACAAATACACACAAGGCAAATGCATGCTGGACAGCAAGGCCTTCTTTGTTGGCACATAAACCACCAATCAGGTCAGGGAGCCATGACTTTCCATTCATTCTAGCCCTCAATCGCACTTAAGTTCATTTAACTCCAATACTTAAGCTGTCTCAACACAGTTAACACCGCAAGGCCATTAACAGCCAACAGGTGCTACAAAACATTAACAAGAGTATTCACTGTACTTTCACTTCACCTTCATGACTACAGGAGGATTATATGTTGATGTACAAAACATGCCACACACAGATATCAAACTGAGCTTTATATGGAGTAAAAAATTAGAGATTTTCATCTGAAATTAGACATGAACTGAGCTTTAAAAGAAGAAACAAGGACAGAACATGTAAAACTAAATAGGCCTTCTATAAATAGATTGAATAAAAAAAACAAATGCAGAGAAATGTTTTACCCAGAACTTGACGAGAAAGAAAGCGTTGTGCGGCCCTTTGTCAAACAGCTCTTTCAGGCCCCCTTTCTTCTCTGGGAACTTGTCATAGATCTGCCTGATGTCCACTGACTCCAGATAGGGGTCACTGTAGCTCGGATTGGACTGGCCAATATGCACAAACAGGTGCTTGTTGAACTGGAGAAACAAAAGTGCATATCAGGAAACGAACAAATTCAGAAATGGCAAATGTCTCGTTTGCCGAATGCCGAACTCTCTGACATCTGTTATAAGAGGCCAGCCGCTCACATTTGATCACATTTATTATGATATCCCATCACCTGTCTCAAGGGTTCCACCCTTTTCTTTCCACTTGCAACATTCCTGATCATCCGATGTGCCCCTTTGTGTATATTTCTGATGTTTATAGGGTTCATCTCATGATTGTTTTTTTTTTAATTTGCAGTCACACTTGCACAACACCAAAACGCAGTGTTCAACTCCCAGACAGTAACTGGCATTTATGACTCCATATCTAAGAGATGAGCTTTTCTTGAAAGTCATAAAATGAAATCAAAAGTAGCAGAACAGCTGCTTACCAACAAGCATTTTTGTAGTTGTGCTTTTGTTTTAGTGAATTTTATGATGGAAATTTATTGGAGAAAAAAAAAGAATGCGGAAACTAATTTTTTCCTAATCAAAGTCTAACGACCGTTGTCAGTTGTCTCCACTTTACTCACGGTCTCTGGGTCCTGAGGTTGCTCCAGGAAGGCCGGAGAACTCAAGCATTCGCAGCTTGGAGCTGGCAATACTTCGACCCTGCCATGGGGGGGCACCAGGAGACATGGACAGCCCCGGTGTGTTATCATAAGCTGCTGAAGAAAAGACAGCAAGCATGTAAATGTGTTGTTTGAGTATGACTTGAGTAAAACTTGATAATGCAGCAAAATTGCAGCTATTTGTCTGAGCTTTATGCGAGCTCTTTGTGATGAGCTGGGTTGTCTCATCACTTTGCTGACATGACAGGCTTCTGTCAACACGGCGGAGGAAAGAAAGAGCACCCACCTGTTATCGGGGCCGGGCCAGACGCTTGCATGGCATAACTCTGTTGGGAAAAGGGCTTAATGCTGGAGAGGAGAGACACACAAGAGAGGGAGAGACACATTATGCACCGTCTTGGCCTCATGACCCCTTCTCATATACTAATTAGATCACATGACCTCTAAAGACGCAGGGGCCAGAGTGGAATGCTGAATGCCAGACAGCTGAAGACTTTTCTTTATAATTACACTGAGGCGTTTAATTTGAGATTAATGCCCTGGCTTATAGCATGAGAAATTAATGATAGCACTGAAGAAAAGAACGAATGATTACTTACTCTTCATGGCCTCCTGGCTGTCCTGGAAGTGCCCCATGCCAAAACTCAGAGGACAAAAAGAGTGCAAACTACATTAAATTGTTTCATCGTGACAGTAATTCTCACACAGCTGTGTTTATTCTGCATTCAAAATGCAGTCAAATTGCTTCTTCAAAGAAATCAAGCTTAAATTTGTTCTATCACAAAGTCAAAACGATAGATACATTCATATACATATACATATTAATTAATACTTTATATTTATTTTAAAAAATCAAATTATGCAAGCAATTGAAATGTAGGTTACATTTTTTTTTGGCCAAACTGCAGGTTCATAAATTTAAATACAGAAAGCAGTCTCAAACTAACCAGCCTGCAGGAATATGATAAACATGTATGAGATATGATTTTGAAAACATCTGCATTAAAGCCACAGACTTGTGGATGACAATGCAGGTATTATTTTTATATATACAAATACAGTTACTCCAGGTTTTTAAGACCACATAAATAAAATGATGCACTGTTCAGAGACTCACCCCACCAGCAGTGGGGTAAGCTGGCCTAGACAGGCCCTGGAGAGCCATCTTGTTCTGGAAGGCTGTGGGTGATATGATCTGAGCTGATGACATGGTGGCCATGCTCTGGAGGGCCTTGTCTTTGGCAGCCTGATCCTATAGAGCCAGAAGACGAGAGTGAGAGTAAGATAAAACAGACAGTATAACGCAAAGGGACAGCACTCATCAGACTCCATTTAAGTCAGCGCCCTACTTCACCGCTAACACAAGCAGAGCCCTAAAAGGGGAAATGAAAGGCTGAGGCCAGCTTGCATCATCGGTGAATCCCTGCCAGTCAGAGAGCTGGAGTGAAGGTAATATTACAGTCAAGGACCTTTAGGTCAAGAGTTAAGTTTATTGCTTTGGCAGGGGCAAGCCAGTGATGACAACTAGCTTCTGTTGGAGGTCATACTTTAAGTCAAGGCAGGCAAAAGGGTGATATGTTGATATGCCTATCATAACAATATCAAAACTGTTAAATTCTGGTGTCATAAAAATCATTTTGAAAATCAGATAAAGAACAAAAAAGTCAGACTATGAGCTGTACTGTAAGGTGATATTGTTCTTGTTTTTGAATCCACTTCTTCAGCAGTTCGCAGACCACAGAGGACTACAAGCACTTGCCGCCAAGCCCAAATGGGCAAGGCCACAGGGTGCATTCTTCTTCCCAGAACTGACTAACACAAGGGCATAGCTGAAATATGGGGGGTACATGTGGTAGGGATCTCAGTTACACCAAAGACGTATTTAAAAAAGGCCTGTCACAGGGGCCAACCCTGTGACCAGCGCAGAGCCCTGCCAGCTGAACCCTCATGGCTACTGTCCAAGCTGAGGGAGGGTCCTGCTGCCTGCTGTGACTGCGAGCGTATGCGGATGAGAAATGCAAACTGAGAAAGTACTGGGGGGACAGGGATGTGTAAACGCTCAACGCACCACATGGAAAACTTTTACTGTGGCACTTACTAAATGTAATACTTGGGAGTAATAATACAGGGATTCATTTATTTCCTGAAAATTGTGTTTGGATCATCTTATTCACAATCATGCACAGAAAGCCCCAGGCTTCAGGAGACATGTTCACATTTCACTGAACTGTGTCGGCGTCGCATTTAAATCCAGCATCAATTAGAGGGTGCAATTAAAATAGCCGGTCGTTTGTGTCTTTGTTTTAATGGAATGTGAACGGCAGTGCAGGGGGCATGGGTGCTGAAATACCTATAACGAAGCATGGAACTTCATTATAAGAGAAAATAATGCAGGGTAACAATGTTTTCACCTCTTTTCCATCCGTTAATGCTCAAGCTCAATAAAATCATGGCAGTAACAACAGCTCAGTTCTGATACTTTGGTTTGATTATAGCCTAAGATACAATCTAAAATAAATAAGAAAATGCAACATACTGATTACACCTTTAACACGGTTCCACTTTTTTTTCTCTAGTAAAGAAAGTAAGAACAGAGCAACATGTTTAACAGTTCAGACAGACAGCAATTTACAGTGCACCGAACAATAATTCATGTTAAGTCAATTCACGATAAATTGCCAAAGGAATTTTAAGAATGTAAAAAGCAGAGGTTGACTCACGTAGCGTACCTTCAGCTTCACCTGGATCTCCCTGGCCTTCCGTCGGGCTAGAACCTGGATGTGACTAGACACCTGGAAAGCACAGACAGCAAACAATTCAATCCCATAGTGCAGCACATCAAACATTACCACTCACCTGAAGTTGTGTTACAGCCCAACTTATACTCTTCATACATTTTTTTTTTAGCTGTATTTTTGTTCTCTACCAATTCTTCAGGAAAGCATGTTCAGCAGCTAGTTGCCAACTTTGTCAGCTGCTATTCTCCACTGAGTTCAAAGCTTACAGACCAATACCACAGACCGTAGGAATAAGGAGCATTTCTTCAGAGTAGTTGTATTTTTTTCCTGGGATATGCAGAGTTACAAAGACTGTTTCTGCAAAGACATGCTGCAATTAAAATTTTATAAGTGTTTTTCTTTTCAGTCTTGCTTTTTGTTTTCATTTATTCGTGTATAGACTTTCTGGTAATTTATATGAAACAACCTTTTAAATGGAGAATGTTCAAACCTGTAAAGCCTTGTGAAGTCCCAGATACACTTCAGTAGCAAAAATTTGGGAAAACTGACATTCCACATGTACATATAAAAACACAGGCCTATCATTGCATTGACCCAGAAGTAGCATCTAAAGTTAACCTATAGGGTGAGCATAGATTTCCTAAGGCCACCTTTCTGTTGCCTTGTTTTTTATTTGCTTAAATGATTAGATAGGTTTCATACTTACAACAATGCCATTTCTGCAAATAATATGGAAATTACACACTTGATACTTTAGAAGAATTTTCACTCTTACAATTTTTTATGAAAAATTTCAAAAAATATGGAACACATTCGGGACAACACCAAATCAGTGGCATACGAGGCATAGTTGTATGTATCTCTTCCAGAGCACGGAAACCAGTTTACTGTAGATAAACCAGCAGGTGTCCTTCTATGACTCCAACCTGTCCTACTACTCATCTCTGATCTGTCACTGCCCCTCCTCTTTTCCCATCTCCACTCATCTCTTTTCATTCCCACAGTGTCTCTGACAGATGACTTAGCAGAGACCCTTTCTCTCCACATCCATCACTGCCCCATACATCAGTTCTTCCATATCAGATACCGGAGTGAGGATTGAGTTCCAAATCCCTCAACGTCCTGCCTCAGTCTCCCATCCAGATCACTGTTTTCCCCAGCTTCTTTTCCCTTCTAACAAGCACCAGATCCACGAGGTGGTGAAGAAACAACACCGACACATGATCCTATAGCATCTGTGCATTGGGCCCTGGCCCTAAATCAATCGTCATCTCCAGCCCTCCAGGGATTGAGGGTCCAGTGGGGGGTGGGTATACGGGGTGTTGGCACATCACTCAACAGGAGTGGATTTTCTGAAGGGGTTCAAAAATAGAGGCTGCTACAAATGGTATTTGCAGAGAACTCACCTGCTTCCTGGTCCGCGTTTTCCCTGTGCGAAGTTTGATGTACCGTGCAATCAACTCATTCCGTCCTGTAAGGGTCAAAAAATAATAATTTTTACTTTTACAAAAATTACCACAAGGTCTGGTTACTGTAAAATTTACAAAGGTTTCAAACACATTTAACCCAACTTTGAGTACAAAATCACTGCAATCATATTGACCTTATATGTCACTTTTTTAAATCCTTTAGTTTCCTTTCAAGTAAAACAAAAATAACTGAACATATAAGGTGCCATGGTGTATTTCTGTGCACATATTTACATATTATGAGTATAATCAGCAAAATGAAAACTATGCCTGTGTGTGCACATTGTTGTACGCATGTAGATGCCTACACATATGGATCACTGTGCAAACGCACGTGCCCAAAGCAACCTCAAGGCTGTCAAGTGTGTCAACGCTGAAAGCAGAAAGTGTAAGCATATCGCTAAGTGTATACTTCTGCCTGTGAGAGAGCTTGCATCAGTCTCAGTCTGACCCCCCCGACTATACGCTGAGCTCATATCCCCACAGTGTGCGCCTGTGCTCTGCCACTGCTGACAGACAGGTCCAATTGGCAGAGCAGGTGGAGGCTGCAGCCATGCAATCCTTAGACCCGACTCAGGACAGACATGGCACAGGCCACTGACCAAAGGGGGCTGGTCTGGTGAGGCAGTAAGGCAGCTGGTGTGTGTGTCAATGTTTATGGAATATGTCTTTACGCCCGCAGTAAATTTTGAGCTTGTTTTCCCCCATCCAAATTCCCCAGTTGCTTTAGAGGACAACAATCATCTTGCAAATTAAATCTGTAATCTAAGGCCTAAAATGGAAAATGCTGTCTTTTATGTTGTTGTTGTCATCATTGTAAATGAAGATCTTTTACAGAGTGAATCACGCCCGAATGACCTCTCATGTACCCACACAAACACACGGAAATATACACACAGTCATACAAGAGTTTGCACCACCTCTTAAACACGACCATTTTTCCCTTGGCACCACATCTCCGCGTGAATTAACACGCAGATCAGTCACGACACACAACCTGGTATAAACCCGTCAGATTTTCCCCTCACATAGTGATGTTTGGGTCAGACCTCACAACGCTGCTCAGGCGGGCCACTCAGATGATCCCGAAGGTTGAAAAAAGGGAAACCTAACACCTGGTTCGAGCCCCATCAAGCATTTTGTCAGCCAATAAAAGTGATCAGATTTTGCGCGGAATTCAAAACAGTTTCTACGTTTTCACGTTCACGGGAAACTTAGATCCCACCCTTGCAGTTTGCTCAGACATGAATTTCCACTTAATATTTATTGAAAGCATGTGTTAAAGGAACAACCCAAAGTTTCGCTGCTAAATATACAAACTGACATTTACAAAATAACCCAACATCTACCACGTGCAAAGCTCAGCAAAATTTCTTTCAAGAAATTCTTTAAAGCTCAAGTTGATGATCATAACATATTATTACAACCTGCACTGTATTCTGGATGGAGAGCTTTGACATACTAATAAACAATCATTAAAATGAGAATTACATTTCATCACAACTTGTGTCTTGCTTCCACTGTTTGCGCCTCACTTTCATTGTACTCAACAAAGCAATCGCTAAGATCTCAAAAGCGATCAACGCCACTGCGAGACGTTCGACATGGAAAGCAACACAAAGACGATCCAGTTTAAGATAAGCCACCTTTTAGTCCGGGTCTGTTTTTGTAGTAAGTCTGTAGTTTTCTGTTCTAAAATAAATCCTGTGACTGCATGTGTTTCTTGCCCCAGGAGACTTTTTTTTTAATTTTTTTTTTTACACTGTTATTATATTTCAAGATCTCAGCAATCCAGCTCTAGTACAGTCATTTTGAAAATAACAAGGAACCAGAGCTTGGTGGGGCTGTTTAGCATGACTCAGCAAAAATTAGCAACTTGCTTTTCATTAAACCTGAAAGAGCAGTGGAGCGTGATGCCTGATTGCACAAAAAAAAAAAAAAAAATCAAGAGCAGATTCATTATTTCATATGTATATATTATTTTATTCACATATTTCAGTCAGGACATTAATTGGCATTGATTAAGTCAGGCATCACTGTTTAAGTCAGGTGCGTCTGGGGACAGCTGATTTTGTTGCCTGCCTGAATTGACTCTATGCTTGATCATTTTGAAATTATCTACTCAAATAGCTATAAATAACTTAAATTGACAGAGACATTCAGATCAGCTTTATGAAATGCTCTAGCTACATAACTACAAGAAAAGGCTTTGGAAAGGTCGACCCCACCAAATTCAAATCTGTGTTAAAGAGCAACCTGTGGGAGTATGCTGCCACTACTGAATCAACAGACTCAAACAAGTCAAGCAAGTTAAACAATCAAATATATTGTTCCTTCTTTCCCACTAGAACAACATGCGGAAGTCTTTACTGATCTGATGGCTCCAGTCAAAAAGGACTACAGCATTTCTGTAAACACGCTAAAATTGTGACATATTATATCACACTGGTGAAATATGCAGAAAATGTGTTTTCTTAATGTGGTGCTATGGTCAAGGTATAAGGCCATGAATCAGAATGAATAAGTGTTGGTTTGGAGAGCAAAAGAGGAAAAAAAAATAGTTGATATTATTCTGCCTAAAGCTCCAGGACCCCGAAACACACACACACACACACACACACACACATGCACACACACATACAGTATTATCCATCTGTAGGACTGCTTTTGTATAAGGCTTTTGTGGACTAAAAACCCTGTTCCAAAATGCTCTGCGCTCCAGTTTATACACACAGCCACACAAGTCGATACAGACACACTTCAGCCCCAGCTGCGGCATTCATTCCGTCTCAATCTTATTTTCCTTTCAGGGCTGTAACTCCTCAACCGTTTAGTGTTTATCAGGAGGTGCACTCGCCAGCCGATTGTTTGAGCCCCTAAATGCATATTTCTTTAATTCCCCAGGGATTAAGAAAGTGTTCCACATTTCCTTGCAATCAAACTCTTGAAAAGACGAACAGAGAGCTTTGTCAAAGTCCTCACAGTACTTGACCTCAAATGAACATTAAGTTGCCTGCATTGAGTTCCTCACATTACAGCAGCAAGTTCTTCCAGTTCCCACCAATTTATCTTCAGTGTACAGTAAGATGTACATTGCGTATCCAATCGGGATTTTTCAAAGCAGCAGACACAGACGTGTGAGCATGTCTCCACAGATGAATGCAGCGCTTCCATTTTTTTCATTTTTGTAGTCAGATTCTTTTGAGCGTTTGTCATGCCCAAAATTCAAGTTGAAGTAAAACTCGATCAACCTGTAAGGTGCCATTCTAAGAGCAAGCCGAGTACAATCTCGAAGGAAACAGAAGGTTAGAGCTGTAACTCCCTGAAAGGCAGGATGGTTAAAAACAATTCTGTTATTATTTCCTTTAGTAAAAATGAAACAATTACATTTAATTATTAATCATTTTAAACTGATTCTATATGACAGTGTTCTCTTTAAAATTAGGTATGTATTTCAACCATTGTACAACTTCATTAAGGAGCCGTCAAAGACATTTTGCCTCATGCTCACATATCAGATGCCCTGCCACTCCTAATGTGAGTGCTTGGGGAAGGGCCCCTCAAAAATACCCTCCAACACACCCATGAGATCAGAGAGGCGACTCAGTCACACAGCGATGAGATCATGATATCCAATGGGGCTAGCACAGACAGAGAATTAGTGCCAGCCAAGGCTGCAGGAAAGTCAGTAGGAACATTATACCATCAACCAGCGGTCAACAGTCTGATGTTGTTTATCACACTGCCTGCAGTCACGGACGTGTCTAAGGGGAATCTGATTCTGGAAACATTTCTTAAGGGCATGAAAAGTGATGCAGAAGAAGCCAAGTCAGGGTTTTCCACAGCTCAAGATACACTGCTGGGCTTTGCAATTTAGGAAAAAAATGTTGTTGCAAATTTATAATATAAAAGAATTAACCATACTACCAATTTTTACTGCAAAAAAAAATTCATCTCAAACATTATTTCACACATGAACTGCCATTAAAAGAGACACACCTGTTAACTGTTAACAAGATAAATAACAGACAAGGTTAATATAGACTTTGTTACTTGTATAACACTTAAATGCATTTGTAACATCCAAAGTGTACTACAGCAGTAGCACAAGTAGAGGGGTCAGCAAACAAGATGCAAACCAATCCAACCTTTTCTCTTCAGATAACAATTTTAATACCTCAACGTAGGGCATCTGCCAATTCTGAATAACAATCCAATAACAGTGCTCTCTTTTCCCTAAATTTAGAACTATAATGTCAGTAGGGCTGTGCCATATCACATTGTGCATGTGTTTATGTTCCCCAGTGCACAACAAGAGAAGCTGGAGCATGTCTGAGAACAAGAGCACTCGCTTGTTGCAATCCGTGAGGAGCAAACAGTGGGTGGAAATTACTGATGCGGTTACATAGTGGAAAAGCAGGGCTTTAAGCCTGACCCAAGGTACAACATCCCAGGTCAAAATTATTTTTTCAGCTTTATTGTGTGTCAGAATTGTGCAGCTCCTGACAACGTACAAGGTTAAGTTGCATTAGGGTTAAACTAAAGTGTTAAAGAGTTATTTAATATTTTTACCTAAAATTCCCAGGGGGAACGTCACGCAGACATGCCTGAGTGACTTCAGTGAGCATCTGCTTACATGCATCTAGAACAGCATGGTCCATGCCTGCAAGTATGTACCCATATATACATCAAATCTCTTAACTGCATTCAGTATGGAGAAGACACACACTGTCATACCAGACATTATAAAAAGTGTTTGTGTAACTATCAGTATATTTACCTTATACCTGGCATATATATACCTATCATATATATTCATATATATATATATATATATGTATATATGTATACATGTATATATATATATATATATATATATATATATGTGTGTGTGTGTGTGTGTGTGTGTGTGTGTATGTATATATATATATATATATATATATATATATATATATATATATATATATATATACATACTTGCACATGCACGCACACATGCACATGTTCTCTTTTGTCATGTTTAAGTGCATCTTTGCCGTATTTAAGTGTAATTAATAATAATAATAATAAAGAATAATAATAATAATAGAAATTTCTATCATACTCTCTAAAGACACATCCGATGGCCATACATTTTTTTCTCCATTGAACATATTTTCGACTGTGTGTGTGTGTGTGTGTCTGCCCAGGAAAACAAAGGTCACATTTAGGTTGCAGGAATGTCTTGGCTGCATGTCATTTCCCCTTTGACAGAAACTGGAAGCCCACTGAGCTCTGAAGTCGGCTCTCAAGCCTTGATTTCAGCAACAAGTCAAGCACTACATTACTACATGTAAACTTAACAATTTAAAAAATATATATTCAGCATCAAAGTATTTAGTTTTAAGTTTCTGTCTTGTTTTAGATGACTCAGAAAAATAAATTTCTAAAACCAAGTGGCTCTTCCTTTGTATTTTTATTCTAATTACTATCTGTCATGCAAGCTTCCAAAAACTAAATCTTCCTATCTGAGTAATTAGAGTAGATCAGAGGTGTAAAGATTTAACAGATTTTAAGTTAAACCTGCCAATGTCTGTGCAGTTGCTATGATTTATGCAGGGCAGATTGTGTGTAATTTTGCAAACAGATCTTTCTACTCACTCTTTCTACCTTCCATCTTGTTGCTCTGAAAAGGCTAGATAAAGTGGCAGAAGGAGCCCTGTTACATGGATGGCACTGCTCACCATATCTTATTGGTTACAATGTGAGACAGAGAGAAGTCCAGGGAGAAAAAGAGTGACAGAGACGGAGGGAGCAGTGTGTAGATTCCAGAAGTCAGCAGGGGGATTCCCTCGAAAACCCTCAGGACAGCAACAAATCCCATGCAAGCCTTAAATCTGGAGAGAGGGGGTCCAGGTTTCTTATGAGAACCCTCCACCCAGGGATCCTATCATCATTAAAGCTTGGCTTGACAGTATATTAATATCATAAAGTTCATTAAGTAAATTAATCTACTCTGACACTATGTCTTTATCAGAAAATATGTTCTATAAGATTAATTTCAGCCATAGTTACATATATGAGCGCACAAGTACTTTTTCAAGCAGATGACTGAGGCAGAGCAATTGAAGGAAACCACTTGAAAACAGAGGCCTTCGGCTTCCTCAGAGGTCACCAGGTCAACATCACTGGTGAATCTCTCACTTGACTGCCACAGTCTGACCCTGGGTGAGGACTCGCCGTTAGCTTTCCACTGACCTTTACATTATATCCATCATGAGCATGGCTTGAGTCAAAAACATATTTGCATCGCCTGACAAAAACGACAATAGGCTGACATGTTGCACAAGCCAAGCGCAGTAGGAACATGATTCATTGTGTGGGTATTCTTTGTTCTGAACTGACAGAAAAATATGTCACTACTGTGGGGAGCTTTGTTGCATTTATCCACTTCACTGACACGGGCGATCTTTTTTTTTCTTTCCACAGGAAATAAGACGCGTCAAAATGTGAGAAAAGCTTTCCCTACACAGATGTTAGGAAATCCAGACTGACAAAACCAAACAGCTGCATAAAACTTTGTGTGACGCAAGAGATAATGCTGCTAAATAACAAAAAAAAAAAAAAAAACTATTAAAAAAAAGACATCATTAAATAAAACAATTACAATTGCACAAGCGGCACATAAATAAGTATGGCAGATATATGGTGACAAATAAATAGGGGAGATAGTCCTATCTGCCAGAGCTACATTCTTTTAGTGAGAGCTGTCAGCACATTTTGGGACTTTCTCTCCATTATTGCAGCACAGGGCCTTTGCTCTGACCACAGGGCACATTGCTCGCTGAGAGCCACACAAGGCAGGAAATGTTTTCCTTGGCAGATGCATGTCGAATTACTGCTGAAGCACATAACCGCCACAATACCCGTGACACCGTCCCTAATAAGCAAGCTAATAGGTCTGTTGAGTAATGGGCATGGGGGCCAGGGCAATACACAGCATTATGGGAAAAGAATGTGGCGAATATATGCAGAACATGCAGTGAAAAACATTTCATTCAATTTAGGAATTTACAATGCAGAAGGTGATCCAAACAAACTGCTTCTGTTTTGCTGCCCAGAGACTCAATATCATATTGTTTAGTAAAGAATGGCATTCATTCTTCAAACCGGAATTCAACCTGAAATTCAGAGTATGTCATCCTCAGCCAACAGACACATAGTTATTTTGCTAACAGTTTGTTTTGTCTTTGTATCCATATTTAACCTGTGCTAGACAACTAAATAACATTTCTAAAAGTATTAAGGCATGGATTTACTATTTCATGTATGCCTTTGAGATATTCTAAGTTGATATTTGATTTAGCTACCTGATTAAAGGCCACCCATCAGGGCTTTAACAACATTAACAACACTAAAGACCTTCAAAGTGGCTTTGCATTGATTGTGGTTGCTTGAATAACTTGAGTTGTTGGCCACTGATGACCTCGGGGATGCCGATAAAAGGGGCGCTGCAGGGGCTGCAAAGACTTTAAGGGACGGCCTGCTCTTTCTGTTACGGGGCAATGGGGGCAAAGCAGGCCATGCATGGGCTCAGTCCTGCCTCATTTCTCAAGTCCTAAATCCGGATTTGCCACAACACTGTCAGGTTGAACTCAGAGAACAGCTGGAGGCAAACTGAAAGGCAAACACACCAACAGAGAGATCAACTGTGAGAGAAGAGGTGTTCATTAAGGACAAAGAGAGACTGAGACAAAAGATATGAGGGGCGATAAATCAGAGATTGCAAAAAAACAGAGAAGATCACAAAATGAAATGGGCAGATATATGTACAGCTGAGACAGGTGTGAGCGAGGTTGGCTGTGCATCAAGGCCATACAAGACATCACTACCCACCTTGGTGTTTATTTGTCCACCCTTCCTCCCCCCTCCAGGCGCTCAAAGGGTAAACGTCTATTCTGGTTTAGGGTTACAGCCAAGCTGCCTTGAACCCCCGGGCTTCAAGCGCGCATGCCATTCCTGGCAAGCCGACACACTCCCTGGCGCGCATCACCTGCCCCTGACCCCCACAGGGAGGAAGAGGTCCCTCAGTGCTTTCCTTGTCAAAAAACCCACCCCCACACCTTTTCTGATCCAGTACTCGCCCATCCCTCCCCACATCCCTGTGACACAGAATGACAACACCTGCCCCTCTTTCATGCCCTACTCCAACTATTATTACAGGCTTTATAAGGGTTTAAGTGATGATCAGAGGATGGCCATGACCTCAATAGGTCACTAAGCTAGGCCAGGCAAAGCTAACAGTTAAAGGAGCTGTCTGGCACGGTGACAAAACAAGGCGATGACAGAGTCTGTCTGAAAGCACCACTACCTCCAGCCGCTCTGTTTTCCACCTACCAGATCCACTGTCAAAAAGTCATTCAGGGGGCCATACGATGGCCAAACCATCTGTCGCCAAATATCTCTCAGCAAAATGTTGTACAGGAATGTCACCTCACCTTCCCAACACCTGTTTGGAAATGACATTTTCCAAAGATTCACTATGGAAAGACCTGTAGTATAATTATGTTGCCACTAAAAACTACAGATCATTATTTTACGATTAAAAGCTAAGAAACACACCTTGAGCTGGTCTAAAACTACAAAATGTGTATATGAAATTTCATCAAATGCAGCACCCAAAGTTCCTATAAAGTGTGTGATGCCTACAAATTTAAGCTGCAAGCAGCAATGATCTGGCTCTCATACCTTTGTGCATGTTGAGGTGCGCTGCAATCAAGGTGCAGTCAAGCTTTTTTTGTGTGTATTGGGATGTTAGATGAGGTTACTGAAATATGTAGGTGAAATGTAGGACTTTTTAGGGTGGCACTATAGAGCGATTTTGTCATACTCACATGCCCAACCATAAAATATTGTCAAAAAAGTTTTCTGACCCCATTTGAGGGTAATGAGGTCAGCGTGCTGGAGAAGTGAATCTAAGTATGAAACGGCATTTTCTGTTGCCACCAAACGGCACTTTTACTATTGCTGAATATTTCCATGCAGACGTGTTCAGAACAGGACTCCTTATCGCACATATGAAGTTTGGGCAAGATTGTTAAACATGCAATTGAGCTAAAACTACTTTTATGGCAACAGACTAGAATCTGCTATGCTATCAGGGAAACGCCATCTGAGGATAACTCATAGTTTGACAATAAAGCAAGATCAACTTCTTAAGGTTTGCCTGTACATCAAAGTATGAAAACATGACATTTCCTACAGCCACTTGGTGGTGATATGATAATGGCCAAAAACTAACATGCAAACGTGTTCAAAAGTTTTGCAATTTAGAATCACCAAGGTCTCTAGATTAGCCCAAACAAATATGATGTCTGTCCCATCAAATATCAAGAAGGAGTGGTGTAAGACCCCAGTCACACAGACTTAGAGACTGGTCAAATAACTCCTGGTAACCACTGTTCATTAGGGAAAAGAATGTATTGTGTAAAACTGGTTGGCAAGTGGTTGCTGAAGGTTGCTGGCAGTCGCGAGTGTGGAACTCTGTTGCAAAGAGGTATACGGTGCTGCACTGAAAGCCTCCTTGTGATTGCTTTGTACATTAGTACAAATTGCTTAGTACATTGCTGCTGATGCCAGTAGTTTGCAAAGAAGCCACAGACTTGTCTGCAACACTCACAAACTACTCTCCAAGCAGTAGTGAAACTTGAAAAAGTGCAGCTCAAACCAGAAACAGCAAACATTTGCTTTCAAAGCAGAAGTCATGCCTTTTGAAATGCGGTGGTTTATTTTGAAGCAAATGTTCTCTGTTTCAATTTTGCGCTGCACTTTTTCAAGTTTCACTACCGCTTGAAGAGTAGTTCGCAAGTGTCTGCAGATAAGTCGTTAACCCATTTGGCTTCCATGCCAGCTATTGTTGACCACAACAATAGGCTACAGTCAGCAAAGCAATCACAAGGAGGTTTTTGGTGCAACAGCCTGCAAAGTCCTGCAACTGCTCACCAACCAGTTGGGGAATACACATTTTTCCTTAGAGACCAGAGGTTGCCAGGGACTCACCAACCAGTCTTCAGGCCTGTGAGACTGAGTACTTGATGTAAAATTTTCGCAAGCATCTTAAATTTAAAATGGCAGTTCCTCTTGGGTTTAAGGTATGACTCCAAGAAGCATTTTTTTTTTTTTTTTTTACTATCTTGGCATGACAAATGTCTGAGAATTTCATATCTGTACATGAAACTAATTAACCATCCATTCATTCCACTTATGTGTGTGGGTGGGAGCTGGAGCCTGTCCCAGCTGTCACACAGCAAGAGGCAGTCACAGGGCAAACATGTAGAGACAGGCAACCATTCATGCTCCCATTCACACCCACGTTCAATTTAGGAACAGCAATTAAAATAAGCCTATGCATGTACATGCAAATGCAGATCTCGAAACTTTACTGAGCCTACTTTAAGTTGTAAATCACAGAGCACAATGTGGTTTTAGGATGTGGAGAAGAATGAGCAATTAGTGCGGATGCCCCTGTTTCCATCATACCCCACATTACAGAACCAAGTGGAGTTTTACATCAATGCAGGGAATGAGAGTGATGTGACATATGACCACAAGGAGCAGTGATGAATATGCTGATGTGTGTTTGGGAGAGAGAATGTGAAACAAACTGTTACCACGCATGAAGTACAGTTTATAATGAGTGTGTGTGGTAGTGAATATTTATCGCTTTCTGCCCCACAAGTTACAAAATCTTAGTATTAAAAGAGGCTCATTGCTAGCATTTCATTACATGTTCACAAAAGTCCAGTTACAAGAAAGCATTATGTCACTGACAAATCAGAATCTTTGCTAAAAATACGTTAAAAATCCACCCATATTTCGATGAACAGTTATTTCCCACAGCTTTGAATGTATCAAAAAAAGTTAATTGTATATTAATCAATATAGTCTTCAAACAGTTTGTTTAGCACGAGTTTGTAGCCAATAATGATACTATGCTATAAGCGCACAATATTTACCTAAAAGCAAAGTAAAAAATGCATTGGGAATGTACTATTAAAGAAAATGAACTTAATATTGGTTGCCGGACATCGACTGAACTTCAATTTAATATTGTCATTAAATTGAATGGTATGTGCTGCATGTGCGTAGCAACTGAATATGACTTAAACCTCTGGGCCTGAAAGTGAAACATAGTGTTTAATTGAAACTGAGACTTCTTGAGTTTAATTTAAGGAGAATTATCTTCAACCCTGGTGCACATGTGAACATCATTCTGTCCTTCACACAGATAGCAGACAATAGAGATGGGCGTACCGTACATCTTGCCCTCATCTGAGAGGATGATCTTCCTGCGGCCACAGGGCGGATAGATGGCCAGGGCCTCCTGGAAGCTCTGCTCGATGTCAGGGCTCCACACACCCTCGGCATCATTCTCCAGGGGTTTGTCGAGCCCATCCCCAGCTCATCACTCCCACCCCTGGGGGAGGGAGCGGGCACCCACTCCGCAGACGTGTTGGGACGACGGAGAGGGAACCACAGAGCAAGTGATGGAGGGTTTGGGTTTTGTGGTAGATGGGTGTGGAAGAAGATGGAGGTTTCTTCAGGGAGTAGAACTGCCTGTATGAACTCCACAGGTATGACGATGATGTTGGGTCTGGATGTGGCAGGACAGGAAAGAAAGACAGAAAGAGGAAAAAAATGAAGTGGTGCTCTGTTAGGAGAAAGTTTTTAATAATTTCACAAGTTTGGGCTACCAAAATAGTGTGGAGAAAACTGTTATACTGTTATTAAAACAGGAACTATATAAAGTTCCCAGTAATTATTCTTTTTGTATAGACTTCAGTTTATTTTGTACGATGTTTTACAAAAACAGAATTTAGAATTTAAAAAAAAAGTTTTTAACCACCAAAAATGTTATTCCGTTTATACCTGATCTTGAGTAGCAAAGAGGAGTACAGCCAAATCTTAATTTACAACAGCAACATGAATGCATCACAGGAATGGGAAGGAAAAAGACATGTGTTGAAGGTGTAAGGGGCAGTGAAATGCCATTATTTTTTTATTACTGAGCAATGCCATCACTACTTCGCTTTGACAAATCTGCATGCAGACATAGTTCAGTGGGACTTACAGTGGTGTGAAAAGTGTTTGCCCCCTTCCCCATTTCCTGTTTTTTTGCATGTTTGTCACACTTAAGTGTTTCTTTGTGAGAACATTATTGCATATAGTGTGTTACAAAAGAATGCACAGAAAAAAAGAGAATCATCTCATTTTCAGAGTAATCTCTCCCAGCCTTCCAGACCATGTGTGATTTTTGGATATTAAAGTTTTTTTTTTTAAATCCTAGAAGTGTTTGGTGAAATAAAACCAAGTGCTTACCTACATTAGCAAATCTAGTCGCTACATTAGCACCATTATAGGTACAGAGCGATTACGCTACATGATCTCATCAGCTCAACATCTGCTAACCCTCCCTGGGGAAAAAAGATAAATAATAAGGCTAATGCCAACATGAAAACAAATAACAGAGGGCATGTGGGGCTGGAGTAGAGGAGGGGTGTGACAAATGAGGAAACACATTAAAGTTGCATCATGTTGCAAGTTGCATCTTCAGACACACTTAGACCCACATGCCAACAGCAGGATATTAAAGCCACGGGGCTTTTTTGGGATTGCCCCTTTCTTCATCAGTACTATAACTGTGTTATTAAAATCCTCAGCTGAGGTCCTAATCAATGTGTTTATGCATTGTTTGGTGTGTAAGAGTGTTACAATAACAAGCTGAGTTATTAAAATGATTAACTCGGCAATCCTTTGACTCTTTGTGACAGGAAAAAAAAACAGTACTGAAATCCCAAGGGAAGGGTGACAGCACAGGGATGTTTGACTTGCGACAGATTCACATCCTGTTTTCCCTACGCACCGGTTTCTTTAGGATATGCATATATGTGCTTACATATATTTGGGTGGAGAGAATGAGACAGTTGTCGGCTCCACCGTTTCCTCTTGACAAATGGAGAAAGAGGAGAAAAGTGGAAACTAGGCACAATGGTAGGACACAGTGAAGAAAGAGCTCCAAAATCATGACTCAATACAAAAGGGGGGTTTTGTCACTGACTTTTTTCCTGCCAGTGTTAAACTAAGAGCCCTCCTTGGCCATTTAGGGAAACAAGAAGAAAAGGACTGACCATTACGTCAGTTATAAAGTGTAAACTTGAGTGTGTGTGTGTGTGTGTGTGTGTGTGTGTGTGTGTGTGTGTGTGTGTGTGTGTGTATGTGTTACATGTTGAGAGAGTACAAGGATCTAAAATGCAAGACTGTGATTGGGAAGAGACCTGTGAAGTGAGTAAGACTCTCCAGCCAGTACGCCCCCCACCCCCCACCCCTGCATTTCCTTTGAGCCCCCTGATGTTCCACAAAGCTTCCTGTAAGGCGTCCGGCCAGCCAGCCATTCTCCCCATCAATTTCTGTTTCTCATACACATGTATACAAACAAAAATGGATTTAAAAAAAACAAACAAACAAAAAAAACTTGAACCCACACAAACACCAACACATGAAAAAGCAGTCACAGAACACTAAAAACAGTGAAGCTATATTTACTAAGGGAGCAGACTGTCCAAACACACACCTGCAAGCAAATCTCCGGTGTGTTAATTCTGCCGATACTATGTTTAAACAGTAAGTGTTTCAGGAAAATTGTTATAATTAGGATTTCTGGTGGTTCAAATGGTTGGATCAAGTTTAGGCTCCTTTATCAAACAAAAGTGACTATGAATTCTGAGGGTTCACATTTTACAGATTTAATGGTTAATAAAATGCGTAACACATTCAACATATGTCCAGGTGATGATTCATTTGTAAACAAGAGTCAAACCTTTGAACTCTGGATAGCCCTCCAGGAAAAATCTGAACTGACACTGCAGTGAAAGTGTGACATTGTTCATAATCAACTAGTTAGCAGATCTTCTCTTGTGAGGCTGTGAAAGTCAAAGTAGCATTGCCTTTACCACTTATGCTTAAAAAATATTCAGCCTAGCAAAACGTCTGAGCGACTTGTAGTGGAGTGGCATTAGTTGCATAGTTTATGTATAGATTTTAATAATTCCCTTTAGGCAGAAAACTGGGGAGCCAAGTTAAATAACACAGCTCACTTTAACAATTCCTCCAGCCTTATCCCACCTAAGTTGTCTGAACTTAATCGCACACATAACTCAAACTAGTAAAAAAAACTTGTGTAATTAATTCTTATGAGATTCCAATAAGCTCTAATCTTGATCACAAGCTAACAAACTCCTCGACAGCTAACAGCTTTGACAAAAATTGAAATAAAGCAAAACTTTATGAAATTGATAGATATAACCCAAATGTGACATTTCTATAGTTTGTGGATGTGATTTTTAACTAAATGCAACTGCAGTTCAGGGTCACTGTATGTCAAAGTGCAATTTGAGGGGGCCATAAACCATTAGGGTGGAGCTCTGTGCCTCTCTCAAAGCATCCAGGAGGTTAATTAACCTAAGCCATGCCTTAAAACAACCTCTCCTTACGCCTCCAGCCCTGTCCCTCATCCAGCCCCAGCATGGCCCCTCTTCCCTGGATCTACTCAACAGGATAATCCCCCAGCTGGTGCTGTGGTCAAGGGGCCACGTAACCCCTTGGCTGCCCCCCACTCCTTTACACAACTGCACACACTGACCAACTAAGACAAATCCAGTCATGGTTAAAACTTGTGATGGAAAAAATACCACTTGGACACACAAAAACAAGAATATGCCCCCACATACGCAAGTTAAAACACAAACAAAAACTTCATCTGAGCAGGGTCATATGCAAGGCTGAGGCACTCATACACAGAAACAATGAAACCTTCCCTCTGACACACATACTGAAACACACACACGCACGCGCACAGTCACATATTTTAAAACAGAGGCAACGCCCACAAGAAAGCTGCAGGTAGCTGAGCCTTAACTTGTCCTGGACCAGAGCCAAGCAGGTGGGCAAGTAGGGCGGCTTTTTATAAGCAACGTCAATCAGTCATGCAGTTCAAAAATTTGACTCAGATGGAAATCATTAGAAACATTGTACTGACAGACATTCCTAATGACTTCCATGATCTCCTGATTTTTTTTTTAATTGCACAATGAAGTTCAACTTAGTGGTTTTAGTGTAAAACCTCATCTCCCTCAGAATGAAATCATTTTCATCTATTAGAATTGCTACTGTGAGCATGACACCATAGAGACCCAGAAAGTCACAGTACTTGCTACACTCATGGAATGCGTGCGTGTGTGTGTACTGAAGTGGTCACAACCTCCACTAATCGTGCCGGGAATGTAAAGGCAGGAAACACTCTGAAAATAAGGCAGCAGTATGGGATCAGGCTGTGTGATAGAAATAAAGTGGCAGTGTGAGCCCTTGGCTGCGAACAGGTTTGTTTTGTTGGGTTTTTTCCTGAGAGCACGTGTTCTCCGGCTCCGAGTCCCACTGGGCAGTACCAGCAGGAGTTTCCGAGCTCCACGCACTAAACAAACACATGCATGTACAGGACAAAACAGTGGGTTTTTTGCATATTAGATCTTAACGAATTACTTTGATGTGACAGTGCAAACACCTCTATGGAGAAAATAAGGTCGAAATACAGTATATTTACACATCACAGCATGACTGTAAGGCAGCAACCAAAGGTCATTTTCACAGTCACCCTGCTGATTAATTTTATTGACGAATCGACTAATGCTCGCTTAAAGTGACAAATTTGTTGACGATTATCATCTGACACCGATACCTCTATCAGCTCAGCCTGGTGTCTTGGTTATACAGTCCAAAGCGCCACTGTGTTAGTTTGGTCTCACTCCTTACAGCAAGCTGTAGCTTCCACTTGCAGCAGGCTCCTCTAAAATTCCAGCATCAATCAACAATGTTGCAGACATGTGGCAACAAGAAACTGTGCAGAAAAAATAAATAAATCAGTCACGGTGGGTGGTGGTGGGCTCGAAATGCTAGGCTGATAAGCAGGTAATGACAACAAACTATTAACACTAATAACACATGGCATGTTAAGCTCCTGAGTTGCCAAAAGTTAGCAGAGCGGTTGTTCTGAACAGCTCAAGGTGTAAATGCTTCGAGCTGCTTGAACTTTTTTCTCCCTCTGAGTGATCCATAATTTGTTATTATACAAAATCCCAGCAAAAGCTCCTCAAGACTCAACTTCTGTCCTTTCTAAATGTCATTTGGAAAAGAGCTGAGGAAAAAAACAGTCTATCATATCAATCCCAGATACTCCAAATGTAAAGATTTATCAGACTGGCTGGAATCAATCAACACAGTCACACACACACACACATACACACACACACACACACACACACACATGCTGCACAGAGCTACGGGTTCCCAGCAGTCTTAGTAGAAAAGGAGGGGAAGGCTGTGCAAAAAGCCTTTGTTCTACAAGGTTCATATCTGAGGCATTATTCGTTTTTCTCGTGCAAGCGGAGGAGGAATGATCGCTATGTGGGATGAGCACAGAAAAAAAGAAACTCCTCCACTGTAGAGAGGACCTGTCTCAGGGTAGCTACGCACACACAAACAAACACACAACTCCCAAAAAAGGATGAAAGCACACATATTTCTCTTCTTTATCATACACCTTTTTACCTCCCCTCTTGTTCCACTCATTCACCCACACAAACACATCCACCTCTAGGCCCCACCATATCCACCCACACACACACACACGCGCGCACACAAACACAAATGCCACTGCAGCATGAACAAAACAACCTTAGAGTTCAGATTACATTATAATTCATCTGTCTGAGACAACAGTGAACCCAAAGCCTTCAAAACAAAAAAGGCCAACTCCTCTAGCTGCCAGACACTTCAGAGGGGGCTCTGACAGGTGTGTTTTTTAGCCTTCCATCACAGTCACCCTGTTCCTTTACACCTGTTGCTCCTCTGGAAAATACACTCAATCTGCTGCCCTACAGAACACCATAACACACACACACATAAGGCTTCTGTTACTTATGTCAAACGCTGATCTGAAACACTCACTCACACTCCGCCTTTTCAGCTCTGCAGCTGTGTATCTATTAAAAAATACAAAACAATGCAAATTCTATCACACACATACATAAGGTGGCATGATGAATATGTTTTTATTGCTTTAAAGATCCAGTGTAAAGGATTTGGGGGTGGATCTACAGGCGGAAAAGGAATAAAATATTCACGAGCATGTTTTAATTTGTGTATAAACTGAAAATAAGAACTGCTCTGGTTCCATTAGTTTAGAACGAGCCCTTTTCAGTAGGTCAGCCTTGTTGCATCACCATGTTTCTACAGTAACCCAGAACAGACAAACCAATCAATGGCTCAAGATAAGATCTTTGGTGTTTTTAGCAGCCACCGTAGGCTTGTCTTAAGCGCTCGGGAGGGGAAGGAGAGTGTGAGACAACCAGTATTCATCTGTATGCCAGATCCAAAATAAATCAAATGACATCAAAATAATCTGATTTTTTTTTTTTTTTTTTTAAAGACAAGGCTGCTAAAATGCACTCATTCAGCCACTCAAATGTGAATATACGAAAAGAAAAACAAAATCAAACTAAATGCATCAATACACCTTTGGAAAAAGTGATGGGTATTATTTTAAGCTTGTTTCCACTCACTCACCTATTAATCGACACTTTGATACTATTTAACTGCTTTGTGTAGCCCCCCCAATTTCATCTCTAACAGGGCCTCACAGATCGCCACGTCGCTCTCCGACACTCCTAAAATATTTCTTAATTTTAGGCAGTCACTAAAAGCTATGGTTGAATCAAAGCTAGAAAAAAAAAACATACTAACAAGGGACTGACCTTCCAGTCTTGTTTATGGAAGCACCCACAGACTGGAATTTGCCACACATCCCATGCTGCTATAGCGTGTATGTCTTAACTCCAGTGGTGGCATTTGTTTACAAAAATTAACCTCTTGTAAGAAAAATGATGCAGAATATAAAATCTAGAATGAGCATGAATGGTTCCCCTCCAAACCACATTTACATATTATGTTGAACGACGATGCGTTACAGCGTAACCGGAATTAAGATAATAAAGTCTGTTTTGGCTGCTGCTTTCTGCACTCTGCAAGGATTAACACTTTACATGCTGTTGTTTTTTTGTTTTTTTTAGTTCACATCACAGCAATTCATCATATACTATTAGCTGATCGTGAGTCTCATACATAAAATCTCAATGTGTGACAGCTACATTGTTTGTACATAAAGCACAACTACATAACTGTTTGAAACTTCTGCAAACTCCCCCTAAAACCCACCAGTGAAATACCACTACTACTACATTACTACTACCACAAATAACGGATGGAGCATGTGTGCATTCACATGATATACAGCAGTGTAAAGTAACTAATTACATTGTATTTTGGGATTTTTGCTCAAGTGCAAATATGACGGGCTTGTTCTCTGCTTGGTTATTTTCATTTATATTTTTTTCAGGTACAGCTACTTTGCAAATGAAAAGTTTGACAGCAAACGATTTACACAACTGCTCAAGGCTGAAATCAACTGCACTTCAGTGAGCTACACTATGAAGATTACAACACACCCTAAAGCATGAATACTACTGATTCAGTAATAAAATAGATGCAGTATAATAATGCAGGAAGTAATAACGTGAAATATTTCAAGATACCTTTTGCTGCACCTTGTTGGTAACTTGTATAAAACAGCAAAAGGCAGGTGTCAACAAGTGAAAAGAAAGAAAGAAAGAAAGAAAGAAAGAAAGAAAGAAAGAAAGAAATAAAGAAAGAAAGAAAGAAAAAGATTGCCGGTATTTAAACTTCTGTAAATGGCTTGTTGACCTATGAGCTGTCAAACATCTCTCTCATGAATGACAATGAAAGCCATTATGAGCCAGAAAGCACGATTTTAGTCACGATGTAGACTCCACCATCAGGTTTCGGCACTGATTGTAGAGTCTACATTTTTATATGTGAGTGATTTTTTTTTTCAGGAGAGACCTAGTCAAGGGGGCAGCAGAAACTGCAACAAGCATAACGGTTCTGTAAAGATATTTTAAGCGGCAAAAATGAACACAGAGTAGTTATGCAGTCATAAGGATCCTTGCAAAACACGTCATGTCTTTATTTTGCATATAACCCGTTCGTAAATCCCGTTGACTGAAGTCTGTTTGCTAAACTAAACAAGGATATTAGATATTTTTAAAAATCACTGATCATATACCTAGCTTTTTTTAAAAAAAAAAAAACAGATGGCATTATTTTAATTTTGCTAGTGCTGCTTTACTTTGCGCAATTTTTACCTAATCATCTCAGTACGTCTTCCTTCACTGATGACATCATGCCTCATTTATCCCACCTTTCAATCACATTTACAAACAATTCAATCACATCACAGACTGAGCAGACACAACTCTGTCCGACCACTTCCACACTACTCACATTTGTTGAAATGGGTGGAGGGAAAGGAAACTTAATTAATCCTGCGAGTTAATAAATACACCATTTGAATGATCCCGGAGTAAAACTTTACCCAGACAGGTGCTAATGTTTGACCGCACAGCTGTGACGTTATTCCCAGAAAAAAAGAAAAAAAAAAAGCAAGAAAAAAGGTTCCGGCTGAAGCGCAGGAAGTCAGAGCTCACTCACTACACCGCTGGAATTAAAAGAAGGGAAAAAATGTTGGAATTCGAGCGAAGAAATGTGAGATATTTATGGAATGTTATCGCCGACAGTGAGTGTGAAGTGATTCAGAGAGAAGGCGGTGAAACACTGACTTCACATCCACACTGTCCAACAAACTGAAAGTTTCTCTCCGACAGCCCCGCAGCTTAAACCTGAGCAGGAGTCCAACACTTTGGAAAACTGTAAAACATTTGCACTGGCTTACCTGGTGAAACTCTTATTAGCAGTCTGGCAGGCAGGCAGGTAGAGTAGAAAATTATTATTTTTTTATTATTATTATTATTATTATTTTAATGAAGAGTGACTCCGTAAGGTTTTCTTTTTTCCCCCTCTTCTTTGTTTGTTTTCTGCTGCCTCGTCTCCTTCCTGAAGCCGCTTGTTTGAAGCGAGAGGAGGGCAGGAATTTCAGGAATTAGCCGTGGTATGACATGAAGCCTGGAAAAAGCCAGAGAAAAAGACCCAGGGAGGGAAGGAGGGTGGGGGGGCATGGGGAGGTCTGACCGGCCAACACGTAATGACGAAAAGGAGGAGAGGAAGAGGAGGGAGGAGGGCTCCGAGAGGAAAGCAGAGGAAAGGGTGGAAGGTGAGAATTAAAGGAAATAACTTTAAGAATAAAAAAATAACTGAGTGTAATAGAAAGGATATACAGTGTTATAGCACTCGACTTCTGGATAATCCCTTACAGTGGGTGTACAAAAGAGACCATTTATGTGACAAGGATGTTACACTGTGTTCCCGGTGTAATTACAATTACTTTAGTCTTTTAAAGTGTACTGGGCTTTATCTGGGTTTAAATGAACAACTGTGCTACAAATGTACTGTTTTACTGTAGGGAACTATAAGGGTCCTACTTTTTGCCTGCTTTTGAATCACTAATGCACTTTGACTTGTTGACTAATAGGTGTTTAGACTTTATCCACCTTATTTCTATCACTTATGATATACCTGAACAGATAAAGCTACCTTCAGTGCCGGTATTACATTAACACAGTGTGTTTGGATTTCCCCAGGCCTTACGTCATATTATACTAAAGAGACAATATTAAAATATGTTTAAAAAAAATCTAGTCAAACTGCCCTTCTTAATGTCTGTCCAAGATGTCTTTTTTTCTTCTTTTTTTTGCATGTATCTCATGTAACCTTTTTACTTTTCAGCTCCAGTTTGCCTGTTATGTCACATGATCAGACCAAAGGCGATAATATTGTTAGGCTTGGTATGTTGTGCAAGTCACTGAAGGCCTGGAGGTATAATTGTCTGAGACGTAATTCTGAACTTTGGACTCTTCAAGGCAACATGCAGAATCACATCAATTGGATAACAGAGCCCCCTACTGGACATTCTGGGTAGTGCGGTGTGCCAATTCACTGGAAAGGTTTGCATAAGTGTAGCTTCACAGTTTTCTGTAAAGGTAACGTTGTGAACACAGTTTTTATTCTAGTTACATTGTTTTTAAGACTCACAGTCATGCTCATAGGGAGAAGCTGCCCCTTTCAAGGCCTATTATTGCCCCAAACTTCAATGACTGAACTGGGGGTGCAGGAAAAGCACACTTTCTGTCCTGCTGATGGATAACAGAAAGCAGAGACAATATCAAACTAGGTGCAATGCAGTGTTTAAGACATAAAAAAAAGTTGTGTGATGTTGCTTATAAAAGACACTTATATAATGTTGTCCTTTCAATATTTTCTGCATCTATTTTGAGATCTCCCAAGCTAGCGTGGTTGTGCATGTGCAGCCCTCAGATCAGTGATGGCACTTGGTAACATTTTATGCGACCTCAACTGTACATTTCACTCAGCAACAGTTTATATCATACTGTGATAAAGCAGCTCAGAATGAGATTGAGAAAGCTTTTTTTTTCTCTCTCAAATACAACACCTTCCTTCTTCTGCCAACAAACACAGCTGGTGTTAAGAAATGTAACAGTGTGTAACCAGTATAAAAAAAAAACATGCCGGCAGGGGGAAAAAACACAATGCCACTAGACAACAATTAAAGTTAACAGAGAGTAATGAAACTCAGTTTTTTAAAGTTCGAAATATTAATAGCTTTGTTTTTTGGGGAAAAAAACAAACCGATCAGATCTTATGTACTGGAGACAAAGTGTCAGATTGTTTCTACTTGGTCTGGAGAAACTTTTTGAAATATGTGTAAGACTGCCAAACTAATTGTTTGTTGTCAACCATCAAGATGAACTTTTTTACATTTGTATTTTTTTACTTTTAGTATTATTATTTTTATTTAGCTTTTCAACCAATGAATATTTATTTCTCCTTATGTTTTATTTACACATATTTCTGCTGTGTGGGATGCGATGAAAACTTTGTTTTTAATGATTTCTTTGTTTGTTGGTTTCATCTTTTTGTTTTTATTAAATATTTAATAAATATATTGTTTAAAAAACAGGACAAATTGGTGCTAGATTATGAACATTTTGAGAGATACCCCACCCCCCGGTTTTGTACTCCATTAATCTTAAGACTGTTTGTTTGAAACTGACTTCCTTTTGACTGTTAGATGGTGTAAGAGCATAAAACAGTATAAAAGCTTCATATTGTGATTTATAGCCTGTGCGTTTAAAAAAAAAACAGAGGCAGCCATAGAGCTAAAAACTAAAGAAAAGGAGTGTCGCTGAGCTGCACTTCCACAAAATCCAGTTTTTGATTGCGGTCCTGCTAAATTGTTACCCTGACTTTGACTTTTACCTGAGTGTAAATAAGTTTCTATAATGTAAAGGAAAAATATGAATCTGCTTCTCTTAAATCACACTGGTTTGTTGGCAAACCGGAGATGTAAATCATTTCATAACTTTACGTCTTTAAATATACTGATGATATAAATAGAAAATGATGTGTTGAATGAGTAAAGGTGCCAAAACACAGGGACAGGTAATAGAGTCTGAAAAACAGGAGTCATTTGTCTAATTCAAATCACTTTATTGATGATGTTTCATTGTATTCTCAATGAACTTTAAGGCAACCTTAGTTGTTTTTGTGAAACACACTGATACTGATTGGCCTAAGATATACATAATTCTTCAGCTGTAGCCCCACATCCTCCACTGACAGGCATATTCACATTGATTTCCATTTGATCCACACATGTTCACCTGTCCAATAGCTTCCATTAACAGTACATTTAATTAAAACAGTGGCACTTATACCCAACAACCCAAAGTGGTCTACAAACAGTCTGGTCTAGACTCTGTTAAATAAAGTGTATTAGAAACTACAGGAGATTCCTTTGGACTCGTTTAAATGAAATTAAAACAAGAGATTAAGTTGGTCTAAAAAGCAATATAAATTAACTTAAAAGCCTCCTGTTGACAAAGAAGTTGTACTATTGCATTTATAGAAGCTTCTATAGAAAATACATGGAATGTATAGGAAAGTATTGTACAAAAGTGGATCTTGAGGGACACTCCTCCTTACAGGCTTACAGGTGAAGTTAGTGATGAGAACACTGTTCCTAAAACATTTACACTATGCTGTGCTGTACAGTAATACACTGTAGGAGATGAGTGTAATCTGTAAAGCATCTATACTCTAAGACCAGACTCTGTTGCTTTATCATGTTGGTGGGGAGTTTTGGACCACACCGCAACACTAATAGAATGACTGGCCTGTGAAGCTGAGAGATAAACCTTAACTTTCCCCATATTTCCTCATGCGAAAGTTCTACATATGAGTCCAGTTCATTTCAGGGGTCTTCCTTTGTTCTAACCCAAAGACACATCGCCATCTGTGCATGTTCTGTATCCAGGGAGCGCACCTCCTTTTATTTCTGCTTTCAGCAAAGACTCCGAGTCTCATTTCTTGGAAAGGAATTTCATCTTGTTTCCTGGAAAAAGCAACATATCTACATGAAGACATGTTTGAAAGAAAGAGCGTGTTTCCATAAAGAAGAACTGGAGTATTTTACAGATGATTAATTGAAGAGCCGACTGGCTGAGGCTGTGCAGTGACGCTCACCTAAGCCCTTGAGGAACTTGTTGACCCCTCTTTGCTCACTCCCAGGCAGAGAGTCCAGATACTCTTGTGCTCTCACCTCAAAAAGACCTGGAGAAAAAAAAAAAAAAGAACTAGTTAAATGTTGACCTTGATGGGGATAGCATTTTTGGGACTGCTATGCTACACAACATTTAACTACAAGTTCCAGTTATATGATGTTTCATGTTCATATCTCATATCTGAGGCTGAGAAGAGTCCACATCATCAGAAGATTGTTTTGAAAATTTTCTGAGCATTTTCTCAATTTTTGGGCCAATAATTTATAAATTATGAGCCGCTATGATGACTAACAGGAACTTCCATGTCGTGCTGAGGCAGGTTATTGGCTGGTAGTTGGATGGGACTGGTCCCTTCTGGATCAGGACTGTCCTGCCTTTGGGCAGCGATTCCAAGTGCATCTCATCTATTAGCAGCTGGTTCATTTGTGCTGCCCTTGACCTCTGTCCTTCCATGATGGCTCCTGTTCTTGCTCCTCCTCTCTCTCAGCTTCCTGCTGCCTGAGGTATTCACTAAGCACATGATCCTTTGTGATCATCTTCTTGATGTACTCATGGATCTTTGTTGTTTCATATGGGATAGTTGTTCTGGTTCTGCCTCCTTCTTTCCGCTTAGCGTACAGTCTCAGGGTGCTGGATTTGGGGTGAAACCCTCCATGCATGGTAAGGAGCTTTCTTGCCTTGACATCAGTGGCTTCAATTGCCTTCTTTGGACAGCCTATTATCTCAGTAGGGTGTCTGACAACTGGCAGGGTGTAGGTGTTGATTGTCTACATCTTGTTCTTCCCATTCATCTGTCTCCTCAGGACTTGCCTTATTCTCTGCTGGTATTTGGCCGGTGCAGCTTTCCTGGTGGCCTCTTCATGGTTCCCAATTGCCTGTGGGATTCCAAGGTACTTGTAGCTGTCTTCAGTGTCTGCAATGCTGCCTTCTAGTAGTGCAATCCCAGCAGTTATGAATACCTTCCATCTCTTTGTTACCATCAGACTACATTTCTCCAGTCCGAATGACATTCCAATGTCACTGCTGTAGATCCGTGTGGTGTGGATCAGTGAATGCATGCGTTCACTCCTAGCATACAGCTTGATGTCATCCATGTGGAGGAGGTAGCTGATGTTTGCTCCATTCTGTAGTCAGTATCCATAGCCAGTCTTTTTAATGCTCTGGCTGAGGGGGTTCAGGCCTATGCAGAACAGCAGTGGGGACAGAGCATCTCCTTGGTAAATCCCGCACTTAGTGGTGACTTGTGCGATGGGCTTGAAGTTAACCTGAAGTGCTGTTCTCCACATTCCCACTGAGGTCTGATGAAGGCTCTTAGGGTCCTGTTGATCTTGTACAGTTCTAGGCATTCCAGGATCCATGTGTGCAGCACTGAGTCATATATTTAAGTATATATATATATATATATATATATATATATATATATATATATATATATATATATATATATATATATATATATATATATATATATATATATATATACATACAGTGGTGTGAAAAAGTGTTTGCCCCCTTCCTCATTTCCTGTTTTTTTGCATGTTTGTCACACTTAAGTGTTTCGGAACATCAAACCAATTTAAACAATAGTCAAGGACAACACAAGTAAACACAAAATGCAATTTGTAAATGAAGGTGTTTATTATTAAAGGTGAAAAAAAATCCAAACCATCATGGCCCTGTGTGAAAAAGTGATTGCCCCCCTTGTTAAAACATACTATAACTGTGGTTTTTCACACCTGAGTTTAATTTCTCTAGCCACACCCAGGCCTGATTATTGCCACACCTGTTCTCAATCAAGACATCACTTAAATAGGAGCTGCCTGACACAGTAAGGTCCACCAGAAGATCCTTAAAAGCTACACATCATGCCGAGATCCAAAGAAATTCAGGAACAATTGAGAAAGAAAGTAATTGAGATATATCAGTCTGGAAAGGGTTATAAAGCCATTTCCAAAGCTTTGGGAATCCAGCGAACCACAGTGAGAGCCATTATCCACAAATGGCGAAGACATGGAACAGTGGTGAACCTTCCCAGGAGTGGCCGGCCGCCCAAAATTACCCCAAGAGCGCAGCGACGACTCATCCAAGAGGTCACAAAAGACCCCACAACAACGTCCAAAGAACTGCAGGCCTCACTTGCCTCAGTTAAGGTCAGCGTTCATGCCTCCACCATCAGAAAAAGACTGGGCAAAAATGGCCTGCATGGCAGAGTTCCAAGGAGAAAACCACTGCTGAGCAAAAAGAACATTAAAGCTCGTCGCAATTTTTCCAAAACACATCTTGATGATCCCCAAGACTTTTGGGAAAACATTCTGTGGACCGATGAGACAAAAGTGGAACTCTTTGGAAGGTGTGTGTCCCATTACATCTGGCGTAAAAGGAACACTGCATTTCAGAAAAAGAACATTATACCAACAGTAAAATATGGTGGTGGTAGTGTGATGGTCTGGGGCTGTTTTGCTGCGTCAGGACCTGGAAGACTTGCTGTGATAAATGGAACTATGAATTCTGCTGTCTACCAAGAGATCCTGAAGGAGAATGTCCGACCATCTGTTCGTGTACTCAAGCTGAAACGAACTTGGGTTCTGCAGCAGGACAATGATCCTAAACACACCAGCAAGTCCACCACTGAATGGCTGAAGAAAAACAAAATGAAGACTTTGGAGTGGCCTAGCCAAAGTCCTGACCTGAATCCTATTGAGATGTTGTGGTATGACCTTAAAAAGGCCGTTCATGCTCGAAAACCCTCTAATGTAACTGAATTAGGACAATTCTGCAAAGATGAGTGGGCCAAAATTCCTCCAGAACGCTGTAAAAGCCTCATTGCAAGTTATCGCAAACGCTTGGTTGCAGTTGTTGCTGCTAAGGGTGGCCCAACCAGTTATTAGGTTTAGGGGGCAATCACTTTTTCACACAGGGCCATGATGGTTTGGATTTTTTTTCACCTTTAATAATAAACACCTTCATTTACAAATTGCATTTTGTGTTTACTTGTGTTGTCCTTGACTATTGTTTAAATTGGTTTGATGTTCCGAAACACTTAAGTGTGACAAACATGCAAAAAAACAGGAAATGAGGAAGGGGGCAAACACTTTTTCACACCACTGTATATATATATATATATATATATATGCATGCAACATTTGGCAGTAAATGTCTAATTTAAAAGGACTTTAAAATGAGTAAAAATTCAGAAAAAGTATCTTTAAATAATTTAAATGGCATATCAGTTCAACTAGTACGTCTACTTAGAGAAGATAAGCTAAGATAGATCTTTATTTGGCATTTTATTTGCCATTTGTATACATACAATTCTGAAGTGCACTGATACAGATCAAAACATATTACCTCTGAGGCCCTGCCTGCGCAGCTCTCTCTCCTGGATGAAGCCGGTAAACATCTGTGTTTCCATGAACACTTCCAGAAATCTTCTCAAACTCTTGGAAGTGACTGCTTTGCGAAAGGCCTCACGCTGAAAGGACGAGGAAGAAGAGGGGCTGGGCAAGGTGGTGGAGGAGACAGACTCATCCTCCCGCTCTGTTCCACCCATGAAGAGTGAATAGTGTCCCACCATCTCCACGAAGAAACGAACAAAGGCCTCTGACACCACTGTGCTCAGCGAGCTAGAGTCTGGGAGAGAAAACCATTGGAGAAGAAGAGTAAAAATTACCCAAAAAAAAAAAAAGAAAAGCATTACAGTAACGAACTGCTACACATTACAGTGTAACTAGACTTTTCCTGCTGGATGTTTGCAGTTGGTTTCACTTGAATATTCAATCCAGTTACAGCCACAGTTCAAGGATCAGAGGTTTACTTAAAAATATTATGCATGTCACACTAAAACCTATTACGTTTATTTTCATTAAAACATATAAAATGTATTTTAAATAATGCACAATTTGAGAAACAGTCTGTGGTTAGACTGAACTCTGTTGGAAAGGGTTGAGTTTTGCTGTCAGTGTGACCACAAAGGACATGAGATGTATGAAGCTCTGCTGTAGAGTCACATTACATTTATGGTTGTTATTTTCAACCACAACAGTTCCACTCTGAGTTTCCTCATACTTCAAGGCCCTTTAATATATGTGCACAACACTAAAGGTGTATCATTAAGGACAAAAAACTTGAATACTGAACTGAAGCTGTCCAGTCGCATTAAAAGTGTGTCAGTGTGGTGTGTGTGTGTGGGGGGGGAATGAAAATCTCTGGGAATGTTCTCTTGGAAAAATTCTTCAGTGTACCACAAAACTATGATCAAGTTGCAGAATGATAAGTTGTAGATGTTTCAGCTTTAGGCAAGCTAAAATGACTAAAAAGGTCTGTGACAATTATTTGCACATGTAGTCATGCAAAAAAGAAAGTTTCCACAGGACTGAAAAAATAAGTACACCCTGATTGCTTCCACAGAAATTAAGACATCGAGGTGCAGTCAGGTGCTGCTAATTTTTTAACACAATCTACCCAGGAGTGGACATCCCAGCAAATTCACACCATGGTCAGACCATGCAATGCTCAGACAAACTGCAAAAACCCAAGAGCTGCATCTCAAACTCTACAGGCCTCAGTTAGCATGTTAAAGTTCATGATAGTTCAATTGGAAAAAGACTGAACAAGTAGGGTTGGAAGGGTTGCCAGGACAAAACCTCTTCTCTTTAAAAAGAACATGGCAGCATGGTTTAGGTTTGCAAAGTTACAGCTGAACAAACCACAAGACTTCTGGAAAAACATCTTTTGGACAGACGAGACCACAGTGGAGATGTCTGGCCATGTTTGGAGAAAACCTAACACTGCACATCAGCACAAATACCTCATACAAACTGTGAAGCATGGTTGTGGAGAGGTGATGACTTGAGTCAAAAGTGTGGCCATCTGACCAGCAGCTAAAGCTTGGCAGAAACTGAGGGCAATACAACAGGACAACAATCCCAAGCACAGCAGCAAAAAGCAAAAGAATCGAGGTGTTGCAAGTCCAGACCGCAGCCTGACTAAAATCCTACGGTGGGGCCTTAAGAGAACTGTGCCTAACAAGTATCTGCAAACCTGCAATAAAACTGAAGCAATATTGTAAAGAAGAGTGGACCAAAACTTCCCCCACAATGTTGTGAGAGGTACCGAGAATCATACAGAAAACATTTACTTCAAGTTACTGCTGCTAAAGGTGGCTCCACAAGCTATTAAATCATGGGGTGTACTTAGTTTAGACTGCTTAGAGTCCTGTAAAAACTTTCTTGTTCATGTGACTGTACATTATATTGTGTTTACATAAGAACACACTTTGTATGCAAGAAATAATAAGTATGACAAGTCACCGTTGGACAGCTCTCCATTTTCACAGGCCAGCTCCCTTCTCTTGTCCAGCACGTGCTCAAGAGCTGCCTGCAGTTTGTGTGGAAGAATGGAGTCCTCATCATCCAGCTGTGAATGGGAAAACACATATTTAAACACAGTCAGCACACTCCACAAAACACTTAGTAGAGTCACAACAATGAACTCTTCTGTGACTGATGATAACATTTTACTATGTTCTTTCTGTTTCTATAGTTTTTACCTGTCGAAGGAAGCGGCTGTTGCCGAGGTCAACCACCAGGACCTAACAAGAGGGAGAATGATGTCATTTCCTGAAGCTATTGTTCAGCAGAGGAAATGCCCAGAGCCAAGGGCATCACAGGCACTATATTACAAAAACTGCAAGAAAAACCTTCTCTTACTTCTTCTATGGGCAGCTCTTTGAGTCGAGGTAGAGAACTGGAAAGAAGGCCAACGATAAAGGGGGTTGGGGTGCAGACTATATCCAACATGGATGGTGGGAGCACAGGGATGTATGTATGCTGCCAGGTGAAGGGATAGAGTAGAGCCACTACTGCATGACAACACTGAGACAAAGTACTGTGGAAAGAGACAGAATAAGACAGTAAAAAAATAAATAAAAATACTGTCATAATGCAGTGCAGTAAAAAAAAAACCTTATCTTTCAATAAAACCAGAAGATGGACAAGTGTTATCATTTGAATAAACCTTCACACACTGCTGAGAAAAATGCTGAGAAAAAAAAGAAATATGGGGCAAATATCACCTGTTGAAGATGATCAAATCTGACCATTTTAACTTTAACATTATTATCATTTACCACCCTGTGGTAAACCTGTGCTATTAGATAATGCACTTCTATATTTGAATATATAAATAGAATTTGTAACTATTTTAATACACACAATTCAGCCTGTTTCTGTAGAGTGTATATAAAAATATATTCAAAGCCCATTAATAAATTGGGAATCGCCAGGCAACATAGCTGGTAAACATGGAAAAAGTCAAGACAGTGATGATGATATACAATGTAAAGCAGCTCTTGCTCTTTGATTCAAATGTTCTGGACTAATATATGTTTATGTATGTTAATATATCCTTGATAGTCACAAAAAAAGGAAACAGAAAAATCACAACAAAGCAAAGTTTAAAATAAGGGAAAAAATGCCTACCACAAGATGGCGCTAGCCTGCTTCTCAAACAACAACTTGTCCCGCCAACTATTTATCAATGTGGAACATACTGAGAAAAGTTAACTTATATTTGCCCATTTTAACCCACTGTCACCCTGAGAGGAAAGTTTAAGGAGAGTGCGACACTATACCGTGGCAGCAGACACACTCACCTACAGTGTTGTTTTAGTCTCTCCTGCTTTTGCATCTGCTTGCAGTTAATTCATCATAAAAAACGATTAACGAGGCCAAATTTCCACTTCATGGCAGAGAAAGTGCAACAACTCTGAGCTCTGATAAAAATGCTTTTAAGGTAAGCTGCTTAAATACTATGTTAGACGGACACTAAAACAAACAACAAAAAAAAACACAAAACTGTTCACTCTGAAGCGCTTTATGTAGTCATACAGCCTTAGCGGGACTTGTTTTGAGTAAAACGTATGTGTTTGTAGACGTCAAACTGCACACGTGGTGTTAGCTCTGCAGTCATGCTTTAAAGCCGAACTCCTTTCTTGTCTGGCATCCATGACAGTTTTCCAGGGAAAAACTGATTGTTCCCCAGGCGACTGTATAACACAACAGCATTCCTTCCTCTCACACTTTGGTCAGGATCTTCTTTTCCTCAGACCGCCTGTCTACTTGAAATCTCTCTGTCATATCATTCAGACTCCCTGATCTTTTGAGCATCATAATCCTGCCTTCAATAATCTCGTCAGAAACAATTTATGAAACATGACTGATGACTGAGGCATGTAGCACATGATTAAACGGGTGATCTTCGGGTCGGTAATCAAGCTAACCCCCATTTTCTGTAGTACTACCTGAGTTTGTCAGCAGTGAAGATGACCCTGCGCTCCAGCAGCAGGGAGGCAAAAACTCTGAGGAGAAGACGCAGACTTAATGAAGAGAAGAGACATTCAAAGTCCACATGTTCCAGACGGGAGTCTGATGGGCGACACAGTTCTATCACCTGCAGTGAAGAAAGCGAGGTGAAAGGCACACAAAAAGACTCTTAGATACATATCGCAAGTACACATGTAAAGATATTAATGTGAGACTACTTCTCTAAGTTTTCGCAGTCATCTCACCTCTGTCCCAGATCCAGGTAGGAAGTTTTTAACTGTGATAGTTCTGCCTGGAGCAGGGAAGGGAGCCTCCATGATGCCTCTCATAAAAGGTTGCACCAGAGCAGGAGAGATAGCCCTCCTCTTTTCTACCTCGTCCAGAATCTGTGAGAGGCAGAAAAGGAGACTCTTTGATTTCAGCACCAGCGATTTTCAATAGATTACAAAGTTTGCGTAAGTCACAGTACTTACAAAAAAAATGGCAATACCACATTGTGGGAATACTGTATTACAAATCTAATTTACCATGCGAACATTTACGTGAGCGTGCCAAATTATAAGACCCCAAAATTTAGTTAAATGCTAAGATTTAATCAAATAAAATATAAAATGTAGCTAAATTATAATAAGAGGGTCCAAATTCAGACTTGACTCTCCAGTATCCTATTTATTCTTATGGAATTCCTTTCTCTGTGTTTCCCAGGACAAAGCTGACTTTCCAACAGTTAAAACTGCATCAGATTCATTTTCCATTCTAAGTTAACCAACAGACAGATTACTTAATATAATCAAGCACATCATTAGTTCAGGCAGGCCCACAACATCAAGCATAGCCATAATCCCGCCAGATCAGCTGACTGCGATGGCAGCCCACATCACATCTCATATGGCACACGCCGTTTAAGCCACAATAGCGTGCTGACGGTTGCTGCGCAAGCGCAAGCCGCTTTGCTACCCACATCCCTACATGCTGAGTCTTACTTAAGTAATGTAATATCTGTGCTGGAGCTCCTTGCTGCTCTCCCCACCTGTGCCTTTCCAGATATGCAAGTGGAAGGGCAGGAAGCCACGCTGCTAAATATTAATTACCGCCTAATATAAATTACTGCAAATGAAAATTTTGACTATAGCGGTCCTGCCTGAAATAATGGATATTATTAACCCAAATGTATTTATTCTGACTATAATGTATATTAATAGCCCAGTTGAACTACAAAGAAAGGAGTCATTGTCTGTTTTTGTGTGATTTTCTCATCTTACTATTTACCTCATACTTGGCTGGTGTGTTGCCTGGGACTAAATGAAATGCAGTTAAGTGTGAAACTGTCTGTTCTTCATAAGTTAATTTAGTCTTCTGTGCTTTGGCTCCACAGCAGTATGCTTCTCATTAGGAGAAGTGCACACACAAATGCGAAATGTGTGCACACTAATCAAAAGACAGTATTAGGCTGTTTTGGGTACTATCCTAATTTAAATATATGAAAAGCTGTAGAAAAAAGTGACAGCAAATATTTATGTTTCGCACGTCTTATATGACTTTTAACTCATGTTATGATTTACTCGTGAAAGCAACCACTTTCATGTTTTTCTCATGCAACATAATCCACTTTCATGAGAAAATCATAGTATGAGATATATACGTTTGATATGTAAACATAAATATTTACTACTGGAGATTAAAATTTCTTTAAAGTTTTTTGCATTCTGGTTTTTAAGTAAGTTAAATGTTGCCAGCTGCCACAAACCAATACTCCTGCACTGAATGATTTCAGTCACTCGCTCATTCTGCTCTGAATGGGCGCTTCACTAATATATCAACCAGCTAACACCCTGAACCAATAATGTGTACTCCTCTACAAACGCACTCTACACATCTGTGCTGAATTAAACATTTGCATAGCGGATCGAATACATGAGGAAGATATTTAGAAAATCCTTCCATGCCCGCGTATGTATCCTGAGTAATCAAACTTTAGCGATGGCATGTGTATGCTGCGAAACATTTACACAGCTCAACATGTATATAAATCTAAGGCTCATTACAGGGGAGCTTTTCCACTGAAGCAACCACATCAGCTGTGTTTCACATGTGTCGCTATACTGTAGCCAGGACTACAGAGATTGTGGACTGGGCACAGGGTGGGTGGGGTTCTGTGGGCACTGAGGGTGGTACTTTTTAGTGGGGTTTGTGTGACACATGCAGTTCCCAGCAATGTCATGCAATTGAATGCAAGCAATGGAAGTGAACATAGCTTGTACACTTGTGTATCTGCTTAAGGGACCACTATTTCTATACCTTAGAGAAGAGGTCAAAGCATCCCAGGCGGCTGACGATGCAGTAGACTTCAGGGAGCCTTCGGCCTTTACCACTGGGCTGTGAACAGCCAGAAAGAAAGAGACAGACAATTTCATAACACAACACTGCTCACCCAACTAAAACTAGAGGATTAGAGCAGTGAAGCAAACCAAAGCCTTAAAAAAATCTGAATTATATTTTCACCATATTCAAGAAATATGTCGCAATGGCAAAAGAAGCAGAAGACATTGAATGAACAGATTTAAAATGAGGGATTAGCTTGATTAAACTTGAATTAGTAGAAACGTGTGACTATAAGCAGGAGCATTTTAAGAGCGTACCAGCAAACGGCGGCAGTAGCCGAAACGTCTGCTTCCATCTTCACCAGTCAGTACAAATGAGAACGTCTCACTGGGGATGTAAAAGAGAACGATAATTCAAACAAGCTGGAAACAACCTTGAAATCATAGAAAAATGAACTCAGCTAGATTTTTACTACCAAAACCTGACTTTGTACTTAACAAGAAGGGCCCTCAGGACAGGGTCACTCTGGAAAAACACCCACACAGCACTGCCTGACAGCTAATCACTGATAGGTGTTAACCATCTTTACAGTGGAGAGTGTCAGCCAGTTCAGTGCAGCACTGTGCTTGGCTGCCCCTCACCCATCAGATGTCTGCCTCTAGATAATTATTAGCCATCCCCATCCGCAAACAATCATCACTACTCAGAACAATGTGGAGACTGACAGGCAGTATTGGGTCATACAGCTGGTTTAAGCGCAAACAAAGAGAGGCGGGTCTGTAATAACAAGCCAGGTGTGCGGTGGTAAAATCTACCGTTTTACCCAAAGGCACTAAAAATTACTCATTTCCAGTACTTTGTGGGTCATGACAGCACAGTCAATCTTTACAAGCAGTTACATCATTTTCTTTGGGACTTTAAGCTTCTCCATAACCAGGCGGATATTAGCAAGGAAAACAGCTGAGCTGTCACCACTCTACCGGGAAATTCCTGTGTCCCTGCTTCGTTTCCTTTCACTTTGTGCTTGTGAACCATGGCAGCAATCAGTTTTGGACTGACCTGGGAAAATTGTCGACAGGCGCCCAGTCTTTGGCGTCTGGGAAACAAAACTGCGGGATCACCTTCAGCTGGTCCTCAGTCTCTCGCATGAACTTAAAGCTCCTTTCAAGCTGGATGACAAGCGAGAAAAGACGCAACAATAAACACATTTTAGATATTTTAAAACAGCCAGATTATGAAACACCATTCAAGCATTATGACATCATGTTTTGTAGATGTTTTGCAGACACAGCTTTTGAATTCGATTGTCAAAAGACTGAGATAAACAGAATCAGGCATCTGCACAGCAGACACATGATGAGCTCATACAAAGAGTCACAAATGAACTACTTAAAACAGATTTTTGGTTCTGTGTGTTTGAGTTCAGTCAGTCCTGTTTAAAAAGCAGTAAAGCAGTATCACTGCTCAAACGACTGTTATGTGTTAGTTAAGACTGGTGTGGACATGTTGCCTTATAAATATTAGTTATTAGGTAAGACAGCAGACAATGACTATGATAAAATTAGTATTTCTATTATTATCTTTCTATTTTTCAAACGTTATTTAGTCTCTCTTGTTTCGCTCCACTAACATTTCTGTCCTACCTTGAGAGGAAACTGCTGCGTGACTTCCGGCAGGTATGGGACTCCAGCCTTGGTCTTGTGCAGCGCAACGACTATAAAATATTCAAAGAGTTTCCTTTCCTGCAGTTCCATCAAATCCCTCTCCAAGGTCCGGTACCTTCCTGTCTGCCTCAGCATGGATTGGACTGACACAAGCCGCTGGCTATGAGCTGAGGGAAACACATTTTATCCACACGCATGCATGTGATCCAAACATATACACACTTGCAAATATGTTGCAGTGAAACAAGAAGCTGTGTATATTTCAGATGTTAGCTATACAACAGCATACAAAGAAAACTACAATGCAAATGAGTTTTGTACGCAAGCTCATTTGGTTATTTGCAATTTATGTCGTTAACATTAAAACATTCCAATGGAAATGAATGAAAAACATCTATATTATAGATTGCACTATGTAGCTCCCGTCTAAGTATTGATTTTGGGTTCTCACCTTTTAGTTTCTCCTCTGTGTCGCTTTCTGACTCACTGTTCTCATCTGTCACTAAAACCCAAAGAGAGGAAAATAGAGGAAAAAAGGAAACAGTATGACAAGAATGCAAATAACAATCACAGAAAATCACATATTTGCATTCTTTTTTTACTTGAGCTAAAGCCCCTGAAAAGTCTTAAAAGACCCCCAAATTAAAAATGACCTCTACAACATACTGCATGTTTAAAGAGTGTATGTTATTTATGGACACATAGAGGCAAGACTGCAAAGTCTGCAGCGTGACAGAAGGCACATGCAGATAAGCTATTAATAAACTACAACTATGAAATAAATAAAACAATATTCTAGTTTGTACAAAAGGGTATATATTTTTGAAACAATGGTGAGAATCATTATCAAAGTAGTGTGAGATTATTTTTTTAAATTTGCCAAATTTTATAGTCATGACCAAATAATCATTTTAACAGAAAACAGGTATTAGCGACCAAAGTTTTTTAAAAGCACATAAAATTTTAATGTGGGCCCCACATGGGTTTTCTATGGCCAAGCCCACTGTGAGCTTCAGTTAGTGTTGTGCTGCATTTAATGGCAATTGGGAACCCACGATTTCTTACTTAAACCAAAAGTTACCTAGTGAGGTTTCTCAGTCCAGATTCTTATTATTTACATGTTTCCTTTTAATCAGTTAAATCCATTAGCTTTGCATGAGAATGTATTGGTTTTATCAAAGTTCACTCCCTACAGTTATACCTGTACTGAATGAGGCCTTTGCCTTGCATGGTAGTGTCCTTTATTCTGTCTCTGAGCTGTCAGATTTGTGTGTTTTTTTTATTTCAGTGGACTACCAAACTAGTTTCTCTTACGAGGAGTACTAAAAATGACACATGGTGCCGGACAATCATTGAATTCATTCAATTCTGCTTTGAAAAATGCAACCTCCTCAGTGGAAGCACTGCAGTACTGGACGGGACATTTCACAAATCAAAAATATTCACACAGTAAGTTTAGATTTTCTTTCACTAAATCAGAGATAAACAGTCCTATTGGTAACCTGCTATTAGACTTGAAGGCTCACCTCTCCCTGAGCTGGACTCAGCAGACTGAGATACCTTCTTCACGCGTTTCTTCCCTCTCCGCGCCTCAAAGATGCCATTGATTTTCTGCACCATCTGGAGTTGAGAAGAAAGAAAATACCCTTAACTCTTTAAACTAAAACAAAATCTGCCTGGCTCATACCAGGATCCTTTCAATACAGTGTCAGTGAGTCCTTTCATTCTCCTGCCACAAGAAATTTTCTTCCTCGACCATAAATCACAAAGCGTGAGTTCTGCGAGTGGCAGACTTTTGTACCTTAGGGACTTTCCTCCGTCTGCGATTGTAAGGGTCCCCAGAGAGACAAGGGGTGTCGTCTGGGCTGCTGGGTGTGGAGGGGGACTGATACGGGAAGGCGAGGAGATGCCAGTGTCTCTGTTGGTCTTGCGTAGTTCAGGTACCTTGAAGCTGCGTCGCTCTGAATTTTGTCTAAAAAAGCCAGGCTTGGAGGAGGACTGGTGGGGACAGACACATAATTAACATAGTTTTGGTATTTTTCTGACTCTGTTGGATTTACTTGATTACTGTATTTATTGGCCTTCGTGTACTTTGGTCGCCGTGTCGGGGATAGGAGATGAAGAGGCAGGTGAAACGCATTTGCTTCCCAAACAGCTTCTCTCCAGCTCAATATCTTCATAGGGGTTCTCCTTGGATGGAGGATCTTTAGGAGAAAGAAAAAAATTTTGTCACCCTAAGTTGCACAATAGCGTGCTCTTTCCAAAGCACAGATAAGCACTCTTTCCATATAAGTCACGTTTGTTTTGCCAGACGATTCCTACGCCAGATGTGCCGAGAGCTATTACAAGTAGCAATATGCGTAACCAGCTCATATTTCACTGTGATAAGATGCTTGCACAGCTAAAGTTAAACGTAACCCCTGCATATATGAACTGGGGTAGCTTTCCAAAAAAAATGTGCCTCTCTCTCCCCTGCTCTATCAATCCATCCACCAGATGTGACTTGTTTGCAAATAAAAGAGGGACGTTCAGTTCCCCGGTCCTTCTTGCTCGGGAAAAACGGGGGGAAAAAAACAAGGGATCAGTGTGCTGTTTTCCAGATTGCTTGCTGAAGAGAATGTCACACTAATCTCTATAATGTGTTTGTGTGTGCTATCAGCTATTCATGTCTGTCAAGGAGGCATAAGACTGAATACATGTGATGGCAACAGTTGCCTTCCTCCCGATCTGCAAACAGTGACATCCGACTATGTGTTCAAAGTGTGTTTATGAGAGGTTAGTGGGCGGAGGAAGGCAAGACTTTGAGGACATCGCAAGCATTCATCACTGTCCACAACAATATCCCTGCCTCTCCCCGAGCAGTTTTTGTTAGTAGAGATATAGTTAGTCTGAGTTGCTTTACCCATGGGATATCGGTAACAATGTCTGAGAGTTTTAACTAACACTACTGTGCAAAAGGAGGAAACTATAAACAGGTTTAAAATAAGCTCCGGCAACACTCAGATGCAGTGAAACTTAATTTGATTGTTGCCAGCAAACAGCCGCATTACATCCCAGTCTGTCAGCTGAAAACCAAAGACGCACTGAAGCCACTGGAAGTACTGCGCTGTAGCTCTAAGCCATTCACATGCCCCCTGCTGCCCTGACCATCACAAAAGCCAGCCTCAGCTACAATACAACCTCACACAACACCACTATTGTACGTTGTGAAATTAAACACGCTCTAGGTGGGGTTGGCATAACACAGGAGACAATAAGTTAGGAACGTAGTTTGAGTTTCTACGTATAATTTTTAATAAAAGCCGAGCAGCCTGGCTCTAAATTAAAACTAGACAAGAAAAAAAAAATATCAGCAGAGCAAAGACGTTTTGCCCTCTTCATCAACTCTGGCAGTGAACTCCGTAACATGTGCTTGTATGACAAATGCAACTCAAGCGTCTTAAAGCATCAACATGAAACACTTTTTTGGCTTGTTTTTCTTTTTGCAAATTTAAGTCAATTTATGAATTTGCTTAGGTAGCATGTAACTTTTACCTATTATGTCCTCATAGACATTCTCCTCTGATAAAGTGCGTGTTAAGCCCAGCCTGGATTGAGCATACCAGTCCACCCGGCAGCTTTCTGTAGACGACTGCAGCAGATCCTCAAATTCATAGGACTTCCTGGTGGACAGAGTAGCACAAAGTAGGAATTTTTTACTGTCATCTTAAAGTGAATACTGATGTTACCATCACATCTGTGTTTTGTCATTGCAAAGACTGAAGCTCACTGAAGTGCACAGTAACACCCAGGGTTGCATATATTTCCACATGCACATAGAGTTAAAGAAAGCTGCTTTTATCAATGCAACTTGAGCCACAGGACAAAAAAAGTCTTGCAATCACTGTAATTCTGTGTGATAGAATAATTATTTAATAGCATAATCAAAATAATATGCATTGCTTCTGATATATAAAATAAAGTTAGATGAAATCTAGCAGAGTTTTAACCAATATGGGCACAACTGAAGTGGGTTTCATTGCTGAGCATCGGATGGAGTGGAACTGGGAACTGGTGAAGGCATATATATGAAAATGCACCCTGCAATGGACACTCAAGAGGGAGACAGTCTGACCAAACAAAGGGCTTGACACGGCACACTTGAGCACACACGAGGCCTCCACATATGGTATGGAATGTAACGGATCCAAGCCGAGCGCCAAAACAAGAATTCAGACCACTGGAAAAGGGGAACAATAGATGTGCTCAATACTGCAGAGTTCACATTTTTTTGGTTTCCCTACAGAGAGTCCCACTTATTTGATTGAAACCATCTGAATTCAAGTGCCACCGAGAATCGAAAGCTCTAACATCTGCGGCATCTTAACTATTTATGGCCGAAAGACTACTTTTCAGATTCAAAATCTCAAAATTAACACATTTTGTTCTTCCACAGCTGCAATTCTCGAAAAAGCAAAGGTCCCGTATAGCTCTTTGACATGACTCGCACCGCTCTTCATGTTGCTCTCTTCTGCCAGTACAGTTCTGGATGGAGGAACTAGTTGCGTTGATGTGTACATTCCTGAGATCCAACCAATGAGCTCATTTTGTGGGATATTTAGAAAAAGGATGAAGTCACCGGTGATTCTGATTTACAGCAGATGTAGGAAATGTTGTGCACTTCAGTGTTTGTTTAGTGGTGATGGGGGAAGGGTTTAACTATCACCAGCTAAGCCAGTTCTCTCCTTACATTTTTTTGAAAACTTAGCTTTCGAGACGCATGGACTGGGTTAACTTTACTTTTCCAAATTTTTTAGAATATTATTAAACACCAGTAAAAGTCTAACATTCTAGGATGGGTTTCTGCTGCAGGACAGAGAATCTAAACTACTTTTCCTTGTTTCTTTCCAGTGTCTTACCTGTTACTACTGTCGCGGGATTTATCCGCCCACGGTCTCCTGCAAACTCCTGGTGGGGGGCATGTGGGTAAAGGTGGGGGAGGAATGGATGGCAAAGGAGGCAGGTTCCTTCTTCCCTTTCCCAAGCAAGGACCTGAAGCTGGAGTAGTGGGCGGTGTGTGGTGCTGGAAGGTCCTTTGAGGTTTAGGTAGGGGGTTTATAGATGGAGCACCTGGCTCATTGTATACATTCTCTGAATCTCCCTCCCGCCTTCTCCGCACGCCACCAGGTCGAGCCATGTCAAAAGTCCCAAAAATGGGCTCATTGCCCCTCTTTTCTGTTTCCTCCAGCTCTTCCTTTGAAGGGGGACAGAAGTAATTCCCTGGAAATGCCAGTGAAGGTCTGTCAGGAACCTCCTTTGTTGCCTTCTCCAGTTTCTTAACATGATTTAAAACAGTTTTCTTGTCTTGGGGTTGTTCTGTTGGCTTAGAAGCCCGAAACCCCCTCTCTACCATTACTTCTCTGTCTTTGTTTGCTGGAGCTTCTGGAGATTTAGGTCTTGAATCCCCCAGCTTACCAAAATTCTCCTTCCCTGAGTCTTGTCTATCCCAGCTGACAAACCTCTTGCTGTCTGTCCTTTGGACATCTGTAGTTTTGGATTCCTTTTTCCTCACTGTCTCAACTTCCTTTTGTGTTGCACTTAGTGGACATGTTCCTGAAATAGCTACTGGGGCAGACTCCTTCTTGCCCTCCCACTGGGATATCTTATCACGGATGCTGGCGGTTTTGGCTCCTGCTGGGCTCTTGTTGTGATTCAGCTTGCCACACAGCCCGTTTTCCATTTTGGGAGCCCGTGGGTCAGATGTGGGAGTGGTGGCTCTCCTGTGAGCCAGCATGGAGTCAGGAGGACCTGGGCTGAGGAGAGGAGAGAGGTGACTCTTTATGGACACAGCAGTGTCCCTCCTGTCTCTGTCCACTGGTGACCCACACACCTCTTTGGGCTGGGGCACCACTGCTGATGGAGCCTCCCCAAGCTTCAAGCCACAGCACTGGAGCCTAGAAAAGAACCATACAGAAAAATGAACATGTACACAAATGAAATACTGGAGAAACATCACAATAAGAAACATTTTATTGCCATACAGTTCACATAGACTTACAGGACACTATTAAGCCTCATTAACTCTCATTACTGTTAGATGAAATGCAAAATTATGCAGAACCAAAAGGAAAATAAGAAAGCACATGGTGAACTGTGCATTTATATTGAATCTTTTAATCTTGACCTCACAGATACAGTTCAGTATCTTGCTCAATGACACTTCAGCACATGGCAAGCTGAGGAATTAAAGCCTCGCCATTAGAAGAGACCTCACTGTACCACCATTGTTAGTGCATTCGCAGATGTTAAAACACAATAAAATTGCACTGTAAAACACTCTTATGCATTAATAATAATCTTTTAACAAAATTGTATTAAGCAAAAAGCCAAGCCATGACTCCTAAAAGAACATAAACATATTTGATACAAGAACTGAAACTTTAGAAATTCAACTTAACACGGAACTAGAAGAATCTGAGAATTCTGCTTACTGTAGATTATGATCTACCCAAAGCATCTGATGTGGCACAAAAAAAGTTGAGTCCATCTGAATCAGAACATTACAGCTTTTTCAGGGTATCTACTTTTCTGCAAGCTTGAGCATAAGATCAGTAGGTGCAACTGGACTGTGTGGAAGGAACAAAAGTAAATCAAAAGGAAAAAAAGGCAAAACCTGCAGTCTGTCCTTGGTAAGGCAGCAGTGAAAACTATGTAGATAAAATAACACGGGAAGCAATTACACTGCACTGTTGTCAAATCTAATAATTGATAATGCAATCATTTTTAAAGAAATGTCCATTGCTGCCTTTACTGTACATAGCAAAGCATTTTAAAATTGGCCACACAATCCCCAGTACTTACAGTTACACCCAAATGCAGCTCTGTTTTATGGGCCAAACAAGAATTCTTGTTAAAGGAGCTCAAACATCTGCTTGGTGCCTCTGTTTCAGCTGTGATTCACTCCTGGAACATTACTGGGTCATGACTGTTTGAACTCTGGGTTTGAGGGTCAAAGTTTACAAGCTACACACACAGCTATTTCTGGAGAGGCGATACAAGTATGCACAAATGACGAGAGGGAGCTAAGTGTAGACGTGCATCTTTTCGTTTCTACTCCTGACCCACTAAACTCCATCTTGGCCCAAAGCCTATTCATCAAATGACTGAATTTCCAACAAACAGAGGAAATGTGGCCTTGCTGGGTGACTTCTGATGACATTGCTGGATGTGAAAACCAACAGTCATGCAATCTAGAGGAAATCTCAGGGGGGGGGGATTCAAATTTCCTCAGAGACCATTAAAGAACAGGCAAAATTTGATGTAAGAATGACCACGGAGGAAACTAAATAATTCTCTTCCAAATTGCTCTGTGTTTTATTAGTGTGGTCTGTCTCCCCCTCCCATTTGCTTTCTCTCTTTGCGTTCCTGGGGTGTAACAGCTTTTATTAAGCATGAAGCAACAGAGGGGAAGAACTAGGTCAAACAGAAAAGCCAAGTAAGAGCCAGAGTAGGTAGAGGAGACAAGTGATTGAGTTATAGAAAAAGTGGAGCCAAAGAAGAAGAAGAAAAATACCAGTAACACTTTATAATATGGCCCACGACTAAGTGTGTAATTCCCCTGTAATTAAACGCAATTTCAATGTATTTTATTTGAAATGAAAATGTAATTGGATTTACCTACAAATAGCTAAAGGTAGGTTCACTAGAATAAAGAGGGTAACAAGTGATGTTGTTACAGGAAACAAAGAAATAATCATAAATTTAGGTAGTCTGTAAGTAATTTTAAATTACGCCAAAGTAATTTTAGGCAGTGCATAACTTCATGTATTTTACAGGAAAGAAGAAATAATTATACTGTAAGTAATCTGAAGTACTGCAATTTTGTGGAATAATAAACAATATTTCTCCATCTTATAAGGTCACATAGGCACGTGACCTTATAAGATGGAACATTTCTTAAAATTTTGATGGTGTTTCTATTTTCTTGTAAGGGAGAACGGTCCTTATCACATTTATTTTGGTAAAATAAAATGACAACTGAATAATGGAACATCCACTGTGCACATCAACATAATGAATAATAAATAAATATGCAAAAAAATAAATAAAGCTGTAAAAAGGCTAGATTAATCCACTCCATAATACGGCCTGTGCCCCGAAAGTGCGCTTACGATGTAAGATGGGAAAATATTATTAGTTTTTCTGCAAAATGATCATGAAATTACTACTTAAAATTACTTACAGTATACTGTGTCTCCTTTCCTGTAAAATACCTAAAGTTAGGCAATACTTAAAATTACTCATGCATTACGTAAAATTACTTACACACTATTTAATCTTAATTACAGTATAATTATTTCTTTGGTTCCTGTAAAAACTTGACTTGTTACCCTCTTATTCTAATGTACCTACCTTTAAGCATCTGTAGGTAAATATAATTGCATTTTCATTTCAAATAAAATACACTGAAATTCCATTTAATACATGGGCCATATTATAAAGTGTTACCAAAAAATCTGTAGTGTTTTTGAACTTTTGATAAAGCATGTATTTAAAAATGCACAGTGTCTATCATCCAAGGCCACTGATGGTTGGAGACGTTTGCCACTCGGGGTGGAAGGAGGTGAGAGGGACGCAAAAACAACTCGGAGCTGCTCAGCTATTGCAGGACCAGCAGATAAGAAATTGACAAAAACATTCCTGTTCATCAACTTTGGACTTTCCCCTAAGAAATTGACATGGCAGACCCTCAAAACAACAAATATCAAAATCTTCCACTCCTATTGGCACAAACAAACAAACAAAAAAATCCCTTCATTAAATCTAAATACTTCTAATGAATGTTGTAAGCAGAAGGCGTCTTAGAGAGTGGTCATGGAGGCATCAGACAGTGGCAGCAGGGGGGCAGTAACAATATCAGGATGCCAGATGGCAACCCCTGCCCAGTCTGCTCCCCTTCCCTGCTATTGTCATACTGCTGACCTTAATGAAAAGGGGTGTCTCCCCCTCGCTTAATGCCACTTCAGAGCCTTCTGCTGGCTATGGGAGCATTTCTTAAAATTTCTTAAAAGTTCCACTACTGGCATTAACCCTGGTCTTATTTACTGGGGGCGGCTGCGGCTCAGGTGGCAGAGTAGGTCGTCTATGGGTCGGAAGGTCCCCAACGCAACCGTGTCTGAGCGTTAGATAAAAGCACTTAGGTATACAGATGAAAACAGAATTCTTAGTCCCCCCTTTGAAAAATCTCATTTTTAAAAAGTATTTCCCAAGTGCTGTTAACCAGAGCAAGGAATTATTACACAGCTTTTCCAAACATCCTAGTTTAATTTTGGTTGCATAAATTATTTTTACCTTGCACACAGAAACTAAATTACTTCACAAAAACTTCCAGGGTCAAAATTATTAGACGTCCTGATGCTAACAGTCAATTGTGTATCCTTTTTGGTGGATAACAGCCTGCAGCTGTTGTGGTTTTCAGTAAGTCTCACATACGTCTCTTGAGCAATCCCAGCCCATTCTTTGGCGAATCTCTCAAGCTCCTACAGATTTGTTGATCTTCTGACCTTCAGTTCACCCCCACAGATTTTCAATGGGATTCAAGTCAGGCCACTCAATAACACTCACTGTGGTCTTCTGTAAGTAGTTCTTCACCAGGTATGTTGTATGTAGGTTTTGGGTCGTTGTTGTGTTGGAAGACAAAAGGACAACCCAGACCCAGTTTTGCTCCTGACTGCTTGAGGTTTTCATTCAAAATCTTCACTTATCTTTCTTCATGATTCCTTCCACCTTGACGAGACTCCCAGTTCCAGATGGAGTGAAGCATCCCCACAACTTAATACTCCCACCAACATGTTTCAATGTGGGGGACGGTATTCATTGGGTTGTGACACACACACACACACACACACACACACACACACACATACCTGACTTGGCTAAATCACTGGAGGGGCTAGTAATACTGACCCTGATCATTTTTGTTTTTTTCTGAAATAATTCTGTTGTTGTGTGTAAGCATAAATAATTCAGACTACATATACAGATCGCATATATCATATAGGGGGAAAAGTCCTTGTGTAGGAGGACAAAACCAATATAATACTGGCATCTGCACTGACATGTTAGAATTAGATACCACTAGATAACTATTTCATTAGCTTTTGAGGCACCCACCCGTTGACTGATTGATAGATACAGTTGTCAGTGTTTGTGCAGAGCAGCAAGGCCCTCCCACCAGTCATGGTGCTAGCAGCTGGCATCCTGGGAAGACAGGTAAAAATAAGAGACAGTCAGTCAGGTTAGGTAAAAAATGAAAAGTCTGTTGAAGCACATGTGAATACAGAGGAAAACATTATTATATTTCAGCTTATAAGTCACAAAGTTGCAAAGAAAACTGAATATAGCTGAAAATATTTCAGCTTGTATTTTTTCTACTAAAATATTCCTGGATGATACACATAAACAGGCAGACATATAGACTGATGAACGAGGACTGGGCCAAAAGAAGATGTACCTCCATAGGACTCCCTTAGGGAGTGGTATGTTAAAGTAAACTACCAAATGGCTCAAACTAACCTCCCATTCGTATGGTTTTTAAAACTCATTTCTGAAGAGAGTTGCAGAGAAGCGGACCTCACAGACTGCATGGCATCCCACCAAACTACCATTCCCCATTTGGCCAGTAATTGGAGAACAGAGCTGAAAAAACCCTAAGCAGCCAACAGGCATATTAGGTTCCGATTAACCATGTGGCATTATGGAAAAACACATGGAAAGTACAAAAAAAACCCACACTGTAATACAATTAAGATCTATTAGGATTATGTCGGTGGTGGCAACAGAGGAGCACTCTACTTTTTAGGCTATCCTCAGTGTTCTGCCTTTTTGCACTTGCCAGATCAGATTTCTGGTGCAGTACTGCACACACATTTTGTTTTTGCATTTCTGAACCTCGGTGCAAATTCTCCTTTCACTCCAGAAAATAGCTTCCTTAATTTGTTGTCTATCTTCCAGCCACACATTTCCCTCTGTCCTTTGTTACACACAAGTAGTGCCAAGGCGAGTGTGAGGGGACATGCTCAGTTTTAAATTATTACTGGGTCCATTTGTCAGACTATAATGAAACCAGATCCACTTGGAGCACAGCGAGGCCATCCATATGTAACACTGAACTGGAGCCACTAGTACACAGTGCTCATGACTTGGCCTATAAACACTGGTGGAGGGGTGGTATGAAGCAATAAGCCTGGCCCCTGCTTCTGGCAAGTAGTAGTAAATGCAAAAAAAAAAAAAAAAATTGGCTAGGTCAGGGACAAATCCTGCTGCATTCATGCTTTTATTCAACAATAAATTCACAGAGACACTAATACATGCACTGCCACCCTGCTGCATACCCAAACACAAAACCTCATATGAAAACACACCTACATAGACCTCTACATCCTGCCAAAGAGTCCATATGCCAGGCCCACACATGGATTTATGTGTTTGACTTCTACCACATGTGCTGAGATACTTAGAGGTATTTGCAGGCCGTTAAACATTTCCTGAGCACTGCCCGGTCCAGCTCTCCCTCTCTGAGGGCTACATAAGCCAAATTCACCCAAATTCCACAAATTGTTGTCCTAACTGGCAGCGAGGGAGAAAAGTCCAAAAAAAGTCAAAAAGTCAAAAGGAAAAAAAAAAGCAAGCTAAATCTTCCCTGAGCTAACAGCATAATTAGCTCTCGGGGTCCAGTGTTTTCCTCTTTCAGAATAAAAGAACAAATGGACCGCAAGGAAGAGTTGTGGTCCTGTCTGATAAGAAGCTGACCACAAGAACAATATGTCATCCTTTTTAGCTTCTAGCTTTAGCTCACAGCCCAAGCCATTCATTCTTTTGTGTTTAGCTCCCCATCAGTCCGAGGCCTAGCCCCCAGAGATAAGAAAGGAGGAGGAGGGAGGTTTGCGTCAGCCATCCACTGGCCTGTAGGCCCAAATTATTTTCAGCTGTGAGCCAAGCGGGGGTCACATGTTTGAGGAGAAACATCAAGTGATTTTTTTTCTTCCTCCCCCACCTGATTATTTTCTTCTTACTAAAACCTAAGAAAGACATGAAGAACTGAAATCCTGCATGCAAAAGGGGGGCTGGGCAAGGGGAAGCATAAAGCCTGCACATAGTTTTCTACTTTTACCATAATTAAACCGTAAAACCTTTACGATTTAATTTTTTTCTGCGTTAGAAAAGGGTGTTGCATGTCACCAGGGAGAGGAAAGATGGAACACAGGAAGAGAGCAGAGTAGTGGTGTGGTGGCTGGAGAGACAGGGGTTGTCAAACCCAAAGAGGAAAGTTGATATTGCAAAGAAAAATATGAGTATACTGTTGCACTGAGAAAACAGTGCATGCTTTTAGGCTGTCCCACTTCATTGTTGGGAGCTCCAAGGCCAAAATTCTCAGTGGAAATCTGAGTGCCCTTAAAAGGTAATCTGGTATTTTCACGCAATTCTGCCTTACTGGATTCAAATATATCCCCAGTTTGCCAGATCCATGCATGGCAGTGCTTCCCAGCACTTGCCTGAACCTGACAAGCAGCAGTGTATCCTCAGCTTGTAAAAGCAGTAAATTTGACAGCATTAGTAGTCTTAAAACATTCAGTTACTGAGGGAACTCTTTTTTTGGGAGGGTGCTCAGGCTTTTTGTCTCCTGCGGCTATTCGCGGCCATTGTTAACACTGACCCCTAGAAAAAGATGGCTGCCATAACAATGGAGAGGTTGAGGGAAGTCATCTGCTGAGACCAATAAAAAATCACGGGAAACTGCGACCCAAAAGACCTCTACCTGCCCCCTTCAGCCTCTGTCCTGTGACGTGTGATGTGGGGCAGAGGAAATGGAAGTGGTATTGTTCATCTGCAGCTGTGTGGATGACACGGCAGAGGAAAGTTGCTTGGAATAGAGATGATTTTAGGAGGTTTATGAAAATTATGCTTGATATTTCCACAAATACAACTTTACAAGTCTTGTAAAATAAAAATTAAAAAAGGCACTTCTGCTACATTCTGTCATGTGTTTGACTCTATTGCTGATTTTAATATCTACATTATGCATCCAATCTGCACCCAACAGAAAAACCATCACATTTCACACCAGTCATGGACTCAGATGAAAAGAGTGGTTGCAGAACAGCACACAGCCCTAAATACCTTTAGAGCCAAGCATCAGTTGCATAACAAACCCCGCGGGAGATTTCTATCAGCAGATGGGCACTCGGTATCTGGACATGTACAGATTCATATAAACATACCAAAAATATACCACTGAGGGAGGGATGTTGTTTATTTGTGCTAAATGACTTGAAACATGGTGTTGTGCTGGTGTGATACAAATATCTACTTAGCTACTGACTGTCAGTGCCTATTCCGAAAAAATATACTTCAAATATGCTGGTGAATGGTAAATATAAGAGAGGGAATTCTTTTACGGACAGTTCTCTTTCAAGGTCCTGCCACAGCATTTCATTCAGTAAATGGCTTTGACTGCATCACTGCAGCACCTCCATTCTTTTCTTTTTGAGTCATTCTCTTGTAGATTTGCTGCTATGCTCTGGAATCATTGTCCTGCTGCATGCCTCAATGTGGGCCAAGCTTTAGCTGTTAGACAGATGTGATATTTGACTTTGCCTCTAGAATACTTTGCTGGACAGAAGAGTTTCAATGCAACCAATGACTACATTGTGCCCAGGTCCTGTGGCTGCAAAACAAGCCCATATAACACCCCTCCACCACCGTGCTTGAGGTGTTTGTGCTTATATGCTCTGTTTGGTTTGTGCAAAATGTGGCCAAACATCTCCATTTTGAGACATTGTTCCAGAAGTCTTGTGCTCTGTTCAGATGCCTGTTTTGCAAATCTAAGAATTTTGATTAATTTCCACATCAAGCCTCTTTCCAAGGTATGGCACTCTGTTCCCACTGGCTTACAGGCCTGGGGTCCTTGGGAGTCGAGCTCTTATTTCCACAGAATGGGTCACAATGAGCTTAAAATGCTGTATGTTAGCAAAGCACAAAAATGACTCAGTTAGACACACAGCAGTGCTTTCATAGTTGATCCTGATTCACAGATTCACAGAGGTTAGGCCACAGACTCTGCCTGGACTCATTCGATGGCAATATGTTCATGCGCACACACTCACGCCAACACCAAATTTTCCACACAAGGGCCCGCAGTATGTCACAGAGCAGTCCACCTGTAGTCTTCTTTGCTGTGAAGTGCAAGTATAGACTTTATCAATATCAGACAGTGATATTGCTTTTTACTTTTCTCAACTTGGTAGAAGATTATTTTTATGCTCAGGCTCCAAATATTATCTCAGTGTGTTGATGTTCGGTGATTATGTGAGAAAATGTTGCCACTGGAATAAAATTACCTTTATCACACTATATGCACATGGTGCTGCTCAGTGTTCCACTCATTGCTTTATCAGACCTTCGGGTCGCTGTCAGCGAGCTGTGGGCTGGCTAATGTATAGATCAAGCTCTGCAGGCCTCCCTGTCTGCCTCGTGCTCCAACAGCTGCTTCTCATAAAGATTTCATCCTCCTCTCCATCTCTCTGTCCAGCCCTGCAGGAACAGCTAACACCATGACATCATCATTCCTTACTTGTTCTTCCCCAGACTTGTTCGTTTCTCTCTGTCATTTTAAAAATGCCTAAAAAGGCCAAAGTCACTCAGAGCTCCACTGCATTTCACAGATATCAGGACTTGGAGTAAATATAGGAAACTAACCACTGAACTCTGATATGAACTCTTTGAGTTGGGTTTTATGTAACACTTCCTTGCTCAAAATGTGAATTATTATGTTAAGAAGAAAAGATCACTTATTTTTCTGTTTCTTTCTGCACCGAGGCTGAGCTGGGGACCGTATCCCTTACAAGATGTGGTTCAGTGTACGACGTGCCAAAGCCGTGCCTGTGATCAATTTAACACACCACTGCACATTTAGCCAGGTTTTTCTGGAATGGCAAACTTGGCTGTTTTTTTTTTCCTAACCGTCCTTCAGACTTATATTTCTCCCTTTCATTACCTCTCTTTCATTCCCACTTAGTCTTAAAGTTGAGGGGAGAAAAGTATGATGCAGAGGAAGGAGTAAAGGAAAGAAAGGAAGGGATCTGAATCCTTTGCCCGCTCTCTTTCATACGGAAAGCAGAAATCATGCACCTGCCAATTTATTGTGAGCACAGTAAGGTTGTCAAATCTAACATACATACTGCCTTGACCTAGTAGGGCTTGGAAAGGTTGTGCCTGGTTCCTTAAGAAGTAGGAAAGAAAGGCTTGATGGTAGAGGAAAGAATGTATAGAGAGTAAGAGGAGGAGATGGTCTGGCAAATAAAGAATGGAATTTTATCGCAACTCTGCAGTCTCCCTCTCTCTGTTTTAGTCTTTGTGTCCTGTCCAGGGCCCTGCTGCTTTCCCAAGCTGATTTCATAGCAAGGCCTTGGACTAAATCCAGACAGACTGACTCTATGACTATGTGTGTCCATGTACAGTATTTGCCCATGGACAGAAAACGTGTTACAAGCCTGAAAGGTGCCCACTCATTCACACACAGACAGACACACACACACGCACTGTGCAACGTGCTGTCCAAACCCATTGATAGTCTCCCTGCCCCGCTGTGTTGTCTCCCCTTGCCCCTCCACTCCCACCCTCACCCTCCATTGTAAGAGGAGGATGGGACGTGAGACAGCATTGAAAGTGGGTTAGCCTCAGAACCAGACAGGAACTGTAGGGGGATACCATAAACAATTCATTTCTCCCTGCATGTTTTTTTGCTTATCAGTGCATTCTAAATATACCATTGTATCCATTGTTATATTTCCACATATATAGTGTTTCTTGTTATTGTGGTTGTCATTTATAACAGAGACTCCTTTTGACTGGTGTCTACAGTCTATCCCGCTGGGAGCAGGAAGTATGGACCAAAATATTACCTCAGAAAATGTCAACAAATCTTAATTATGACTGGAATGACAAAGAAAGCCACTGTGGGTGTAATTATGGCGCAAAGGCACAACCAGACAGAATGTAACACCATTTGTGAGGCTTTTTATGTGTCAAATGAGTAGTTATTTACTTGTTTGCCTTTGTATGCACAAACAGACAGGAAATGTGATTCAGCTTGCCGGAAGTTGAAGTAAGACTAAGCTCCTGAAATGAAGTCAGCAGGCTTTTCCGCATGAAGTGTTTTTGCTTACAAATTTGCCCCATACAGTAAAAACTTGAGTTTGCTTTTGATAAATGGGACAACTCTGACAGCCACAAGGTCAAAATGGCAACTAGCAGAAGGAAAACTCCACGCAAACTCAGCAAAATCCTTCTGAACATCCTTCACACTTGGTCTCCACTTGTCAAGAGTTTATAAATGAATAATCTCCGGCTTTAAACTCCTTTAGAGGTTGTGGTTTCCATTTTTACATTCAACTGACTGCAAACGGTTTGGCATGCAGGTCAGTCGTACGCTAAAGACCTAAATGTGATGAACCCTTTTGTGAAATTAACTTTGGGGGAGAAGCCCTTAAACGTTGTTGGCCAGAGAAAAGCTGCAAATCAAGTTGATCCTTTGAGTGGAGAAGAGCCTTTCTTTTGAAAACTCAACTGACCCCAGTGGAAAACTGAAAAATGAAGGATTTCCTCCATCTTAACAATGGATTTTACTAATCAGCAACAGACAGGCTACTATGACGTATTAACTAGCTCCATCGGTGATAAAATAAAAAAATACAAAACATTATCTAAATGTGAAGAAACCAAAACGAAGTGGTGGAGGATGAGTCTGACTTGGAGGCATAGAAAACAAATCTCTCCCTATCCCCCCCATCTGGGAGAGCGTGTCACGTTTCGTCTCATTGCAGAGGTGGAGCATCTCTCCTCCAAATCCCTCCCATGAACATGTCAGCCCCGCCTGTCCACTGACAGAAAGCTCCCCATCAGCACAGCTCCTGACTCATCGCCAGTCTGCTCCCAATTACCCTGCTGGCTTCAAAAACCAAAGATTTTGCCAACTTATCCCAAGGCCCATTTTCAGCTCTCACTTTGGCCTACATTACCCCAGAACATTGGCCCTGTCAAGTCCAAAAACCAACACTGGGTACCTTTACAGATGAAACAGCACTTCAGGAAGAACTTAGTGTTATTAAAGGTCTTAACATGTTTACAGAAAAGTACTTGATGGATTTTTGACAGAACCTGTACCAAATGCATCACTGTGAATGCCTTCAAAGACTGACTGTCAGCTTTCATAACATCAGCCTTTTAACCCCACTGTAAGCATCGGGTGGACACATACAATAACAGTAACTGTTGAATGGATGGCTAAGATAATTGCTAGTTTATATTAAGATATTAAGGCTATATGACGTCAATGATCCCCTCTTCTGGCACTGCCAGAAGATCAAAGTTTTAGCGTATGAAATGTCTCAGCATCAACTTGACCTGATTGCTCACTGTATACCGTTCACAAAGCCACAAGACTCTAAACTTATTTCTCATTTTTATTCACAATCATCAGTTGGTCTAATTCTGAATGTGAAAAGCCACAAAACCCATTTAAAATTCAAAACATTCAACTTGTAACTGCAAATATAATGGGCTCGTCCCACATTAGGAAACAAGACCTCGGCCTAGGAGCACCTGTGGTTGGCGCAATGTGGTTGCAGCTCATATAATTATCACCGACAGTAAATAAGTCAGGCTTTTCACAAGAATCTGTCCAGACAAAAGGCAATGAGAGTTTCTATATGGCAGACAGTGATGAATTTCAGTGGATGAGGGTAAATCCCATAGCACCCACAAGTACTATGCCAGTTGATAGAGGAACCTCTTACACATGCGTCTGTGTTTCACCAAGAAAGAGACTAGACAGTCCCATGGCATGACACCTGAAACCCGTCTCTGCTATCAACAGCACCCAAAGGGAGGACATGTAAGAAAGCGTCACTTTATACACCATAATTCATATAGAGAAACTACTTCCAACAGTAAGCAGCATTTACAGCCATCTGATATTACACTGTGCTGACACACAATGTGGGTTTTCTTGAGCCTAATGGCAAAACCTTTCCTCTCTGAGAAAGCTTCAGCCAGAGTGAGTGTGCTGCAGCGAGTGGACTTACAATCCTTTCAACAATAACCTGGCTTCTTCAGCACACTAACGTTATTCTCTGGGCCCCAGATCAAATTTCTCCTCCAAGCCGCAGTCTCTGAGCTGAGCTCTAATGTCAAAATCCCCTCCTCTCGCTCTCTCCTTCCTGTTTTTTTCACTGGTTCATATTTTAAGGGTTCCACTTGAGAATTCCCACCAGAGCTCCCTCGTCCCATCCCCTGCTCCCCTGCTCCTCTGCATGCCTGCACAGAAACAGATTTTTGTAATTCACCGCCAATCCCCGAGGGAGCTGAAAGAGGCGAGAGCTGGGAAAGTGCTCTTCCGGAGTGTAAACTCCAGAGTCAGAGCTGACGTTTTCGACCTCCGCACACCCCCTTGACCGACAACTGCTAGCCTGGGCCAAGAGCGCCAGTGGATGAAAAACTGCACATAATGGTGAAGAGAGTTTAGCACCACAGGAGCAAGCCAAAGTAAAGTGATGTAAAAGACGTGCATTTCCACCATCATGTGCTCAAGAACCTCTGGACAAACTGCACCCAATGCAAAACTCAACAGGACTCTGTAACATCTTTGTTGACTTTGCTGCTGACATACCTTTTTTTTCCATAATTCACTTTATTAAAATAGAACATTAATAAATAAGCATTTTCCAGGTGTTCAGCTATCTGATTTATAATTGGTTTATAATATCAGAATCACTGAGAAATTTATTGACAAGAAATTTATGCAAATTTTTTTTAGCTGGATATTCCTGAACTAGACATTTATAAAGAACTGCAAATTACTTATGCAATATTAACACAGGGGTCAGCCAATACAACCTTACACTGTACAGCAATAAAATAAAATAAAGCAAATTACATTATAAAAACCATAATTACACTGGAGACAGACAAAGAGAAAACTACTACTTTCCCTTCTACCTAACAAGACAGTGTTTGGATGTGATTTGGTACGATCAAAGCTTCTCTGTGTCTGCAGAGTGTCTGGAGTATCTACTCATTAAGTTGTTACACTTGGATGAACCTCCAGATAAAGTATTGTTTTAATTGTCATTATAGAGTAGATCCCTAAACTGACAGGTAAACAACATTCTTCTCGTTCTCTGTCGTGTCTGCGAGAGAAGAGAAGAGAGAAGAGAAGAGAAGAGAAGAGAAGAGAAGAGAAGAGAAAGAAGAGAAGAGAAGAGAAGAGAAAGAGAAGAGAAAGAGAGAGAAGAGAAGAGCGAAACTGCTTTGAAGGTTACTGTCGGCTTTTCCATCACACAAATACTGCATATAACCAAACCAATAAAGTGTGCTCTAACATTTTCCCATTTTGCTTGGAATGCTCATCATAACACTGAAACCTGAGCCTAAATCAATGAGGTGTACAGCCACATTATAATTACACTTTGAACCCAGATGGACACATTCCTTTCCAGACTGCAGCTTTCTCCGCCTACAAGGACTGGTTTTTTTTCCCCCAAGTTGGGGATGTTAGGCAAAAAGTAAACGCATGTTTCTGCTCAAGTACAGAGTTTGTAGATGTGCGTGGACATGTGCTGTACCAACGAGTCTGTAAATGTTCAGGTCTGGATTTTCACATCTTTGTTTGAATCTGCCTCTGCCTCTTTTTCTGCATGGGTTCTGTGTGTGTTGTGGAGTGTGTGTGTTCGGGTTTATGCCACAACCGCCGATGGGCACAAGTTACAAAGCCACACTAGGCTGGCAACACTTGGTTCCCCACGATGATTTTCCGAGGCCACATCTAACGACCTGCCATCAAACTGTAGCTGCCTCTGTCTGTGCCAATCTCTTTGCTAGAGATTCACATTCTGTACCATTGTCTATGTAAACAACGCAGCAGGACAGAGATTCTGCCTGCCATGTCCTGTTAAATGTCCCAATTAGAGTCACAGCAACCATTTTCCTTCTGGCTGTGGTCAGACCTCTTTTAATACAACTCAGACACTGACGAAAGTGAAGACGCCAGACAAAGCAACAGCTTGCAAGCGAGAGACTGAAGAAAAATGTGCATATATGTGTGTATCAAGGTTATGGGTGAATTTGAAAAATACACGGCAAAGTGCCAACTGGATAAATGACTCCAGTATCCAGTGTGATGGTATGCATTATCCGTGCATAAATATATGCATGTATGTGTGTTGGTTTGACACAGGGTTACGGGTGTCTAAGATGGTATGCATTACTCTTGCATCTGTGTATGCATGTGTGTGTGAGAGAGAGAAGGGGACAAAGGGTTTTTTGATTATGATTAAACCCATGTCCATCTAACAACATCACGAACAAATGCCCACCATCATTACTTGGAAACCAGAGGGATTCTTTGACCATCACCATAGGACATGTTCTTTCAGGTTATGTCACTGTGGTAACAACAACAGCTCTGGGATGGCAGGAGATTGGCCTGGGGGGGTCTTTAAGATGCAGGCCGCCCTGCAGCGTGCCTGTCAAGAGCAGAGTTCCTATAAGAGGAGGGGTGGATGGGCCATAACCTCCTAAAGGCCTGCTGTCACTTTTCAGAGCTGAAAACAATAGAGGAGACAGATGTCACACACACACACACACACACACACACACACACACACTGCAAAAGTACACACAATTTACAATAAAGTGAAATTACAGTACACAGATATATGCATGGGCTTTGTATGCACACTTTGTTTTGCACACATGTTTGCAAAAAGGGTAAATAAAAAGTGTGTCTATGTAAATAGACCCATAATAATTAAAGTTCTTGAAAATAGAGATCTTTGCATCAGCTAAACACTGCTTTCCTGGATGAACTTGTACTCTAGTGACTCATTCCAATGAATCAAGACTGATTTCTCCACTTCGGTATGCTTCCAAGTAAAATATAACAAGCTGGTCCTGTCGTGACAGATGACCGATTTGTCACAATACTAAACATCTGGTGTTGCAGCTTTCAGGAATATCCCCCCCACACAGACAGACACACACACACACACGCACGCAAAGAATACATAATGATGAAACATTCAAAGCCATTAGATTTAAGACCTTGTGTTTTCCATGTGTTGATGTGTCAAAGTGTGTGTGTTGTGAGTCACAGACAGATGGACGTTGAGTGAAAATGCCATGGATATGAGTGTGTCAATATTTTGGTGTGAAAATTCAAATACGAAAGAGTAGAGAAAATCCAGAAAGCAAAAAGAGGGGGAGACTAAGACATTAAGGGTGTAGATATCCTGGGTGATGAATGCAAAGTCACAAGTTCTAACTTTTCCACTACAGTGCACATTGTCATACATTGCAGTCATGGAGATAATTAACCTCTGATCCTGACTCAGAATGCAAATATCTGTCCTGTTTGCCAGGCCACTGTGTGTATGATAGTAACACTACTACCAGACACAAACACAGAGACGGACACAATGGCTTCACAGGACAAGACTGCAGATCACTTATTATAGCCTTGCTGACTAGCAGACAGGCAGTCCCTGTGTCTTTATCTCCAACTCTATAAACCTTCTCTCCACAGCGCCAGGGAGTCAGCCGTTCTCAATTCAATAAACGTCCCAGCCTTACTCATTTAAGTAAATAGAACACAACAACAGACAGAAAGCGGAGCCAGAGAACAGGAATGCTGATCTGTACATAGTAAAACTGCTGCTGACCTGCTAAAGCTGTTCATTTACAGCAACATGAACCTAAAGTACAAAAAGTTGTTCTAGAGATGAAGAACAGTCCAGCTGCTACTCAGACAAAAATATAAATATTCCAGTGTTGCTGGATTTTGTTCTCTGGTTTAATGAACACCAAACAGACTAAAATACTCTAAAAGACCTGAGGAATCCACTGGAATGGATTATGTTGGTTGACTGATAACCATCTCTCTTTTTCTTTTTTTTCCTTCTTATTTTTTTGGGTGGGGGGGTGGGGGCACTGCTTACATGGCAGGCAACCCATCTGTTTTATATTGTGCTTTAAAACAGAAAGTATCAAACCTAAAGTTGGCTTATGGGGGTGTTTGATCACTAGTGGCACTGTAGAGCAGTGTTTTCATATCATATGTAAATGCCGTTGATTGCATGTAAACGATAAACATAGTCACATCACTTACTGGGTTCCAGACTCATTTTGGCTGCGGCCTTGTTGTTTTTATGGAGCCAGAAGTGACGATTTTTGGGTGCAAAGGTGGAGCATAAATGTATCAGGTAATGCTACCACGGATGGTTAGCAAAATGCATCTTTAGACTGTATAGGTGCAAATATATATGTAATCATATATATGACCACTAATTACCGCTAAGGAACAGACTATGCCAGAGTTGCATTAAAAAAAAAAAAAAAACCTAAAGTGAACTTCTTGGATTATCTGTGTCACACAGCAAGCCATATTATTTGTCAGAGAGCTAAAAATGTTCCAAAAGGCACCAACACCACAATCATGAGTGGTCCAGTCGCAATTAGTCAACTACAGTTCTCTTATCAACTGTCAATCATAGTGGCCAAGGTCCTAATTTTAAGCCTTATCAAACAAACCAAACAAGTGAAAAAAAAATTACCAATCATACTGGGGTAATACTATCAAAAGACAGCAAAACCATTTTTGTACCTACCTACAATCATGCTATTTAATTCCAGTTAAACAGATCACCTCGCTTTTGGAGTAAGCCTCAAATGGCCCGTAGAGGAACTGCATGCCACCAGTAAAACTACGACATTTCTTCTTTACGCCAAGAGAAGCCACCACTGATGTTCCACTTTCTAGCAATATCACTTATTAATACAGTAATGAAAAAAAAAAGTTTCTCCAGCAGGTTTCACAATATTTCCAAACCTTTGTAGATGTTGTAAAAGGTAAGAAAATGCATTCAAGATGTTTGCTCAGCCTTAAGGCTACATTCTGTGGAGAAATATAAACAAGATTGTATTTACTTACAGTAAAAGCTCGGCTCAGTGCATTTAACAGACTTTTTGTGGACATCATGGTGCTTTTTTTTATATCTCCCTGGATATATCAGCATATTAAAGTAAGTTACATTTTAACCATAATTTACCAGTGTGACCTCTTTATATTCTGGTGATGGCTTTGTTCATAAGTAGTAACTACCATTTTAATTTTACAACCATTTCCTATTTTCACTTTGCAGTGTGGCCAACATGTGATCTAGAGTCCAAAGATAGAGGGGCTGTTAAATCTGAATAGCTAACAAAAAGAAAAAAGAAATCAAAAGTACTGTTGTGGACATTTGCTGAATTACTACAACACATGGAGTATACTGTAGTATATGGGCTGCAGGCTCAGGGGTGCAAGGACATTTTAGCCCAGCTGCATACTCATGTGCATACAAATCATTTCCAGTAATTGGCAGGCTGACTTTTTGGAACTACCTGACGCTGAGCTGCTCTGTCCACCCCAGGGAGGTTTCCGCCCCGGCTTTGCCTCCTCACAACAATACAAGCAATGCATGAAGAGGTGCCTTTGTTCACCGTGAAAAATGCTCATCTCACTTACCCTCGCCTCTCTTTTCTCTCTCTCTCTCTCTCCCTTAACAAGTCAGTTTGGAATGTAGCATACGCTTTGACCATTATCCAAATTGCCACCAGACCATCTATCCACACGCTGTTTTCATTTAATAAACGCTGAGAGCTGACAACCGTTGAACACGCATGTGCGCACAGGCAGCTCAGTGGGGTCCAGAGAAGTCTCCTGTGGGCAGCTGTAACCCGTGGATTGTGATTCAGTTTTTTTTTGTTTGTTTTTTTGTTTTTGACTGGCCACTTGAGAAGCACTCAGCATACCTTAACTGCAGCCAAAGCAGTCCAGGATGAAAAGCGGCTCATATAAACACAGACAGAACCATATCCTAACTTCTATAATACACACTACATTAAACAAGCACGAATGTGCATCCTTTACATGGACGAACACGTGCAGGCGGACACAGCCAAGGTCAGGCGCAACATTTATAGACACCACATCACATGTGAGTAAGCTATGTAAATGCACACAGGTGACTTTAGATCATTGCTAACGATTTCAAAAACGCCGTGTGTGCCACAAGAAAGAACAAAAAGTGTGCACTTTTTGAGAAAACGCAGGAGGCTTGAAATCTGACCTTTCTGAGCTGGGTGAGCCCTGATGAAGTGCTCCTGGAGTAGCTTCTCATTTTGCGAATCCTGACCCCGCAGAAGACAGCATCCACTTGCATGCTTCCTTTCCATCAGAGTAGTTTGCCTTTCTTCCTCAGTCTCTCTCTCTCTCTCTCTCTCCCTCAAGTTTGAACAGCCCTACTCCTGTCTCTGACTTCTCTCACTTAGCGCTGCTCCTACCAGTACCTCCCACGTACACGCACAGAGAAAGACACGAGGTACTGCCTCTGGGCACACAAAAAAGTCTGAAAAAGTCGCAAAGTCAGGGATATCCCCCCCAAACCCTTTCCCCTCCTGCCTGCCTGCGAGCTAAAATGTTTACAGCGCCTTCTGCACTCCGGCCCTTAGACATACACTCAGAGACTCCCTATCTCAGTGACACTGACTCTTTCTCTTTCTCTCTCCCCTTTCTTAAACTTTTCCCACCCCCTCCCCTTCTTCCTTCCTTCTCTCTCCTCCTTCATTTTCCATCACCCCCCCCCCGCACCACCACAGCCCCCACCACCGCAACTCCTCCCACCCACCTAAACCCCCCACTGCTGAACTAATCTGCAGCTGGCCGGGCGATTGGAGCCCTAGTTGCTAGGGAAACCGAGTGGGGGGGAAATGGAGGAATGGCGCAGGAAGGGCCAAAGCTAAGCGCAAGTGAATACATAAATAAAATCCTCCTCTGAGAGCCAATTAAAGAAGCCCGAGGGACGTTCATCCCATCTCAGTGAGGGGACAAAATGTTCATCAGTTTTATCTCTATAAAGAATGCGCTTCACATGTGCCCAAAAGCAGTGGCAACAACAACCACAGATAGTTAAGTCTGCCAAATGCTGTGTGTGTGTGTGTGGTAAGACTTCAGAGAGAAAATGGTTTGGCAGTATTTGAGTTGATTACTGCTGACCTATCCTCGGTTAGAGCAGTCCAGCTCCACATCTTAAAGCCAGGGTTGCAGAGTAACTCAATGGTCCTGTAGAGAGAGCAGAAAACAAGACTGGACAGGCATACTGATGACCAGTGCAATTAAATATTAACCTGTTCAACCCCACACACTCTCTGTAGTAAGTGCATTATCGGAGACAGAAAGTGTTTATAAAGTCTGTTTACATATTCAGTATTAGTTGCCTTTTTGCTTAATGGGGATAGACACATAATGCTATTAAAACTCAAACGTGATTTATCGGCATGACAGTTTCTGAAAAAGCACCAAAATACAATTTAAATATTAATATTAGACATATATGATATAATGTAATGTTATACAATGACCATGTGTTGACTGTGTGTGAGATTTCACTTAAGTTTTATTTATATAGCGCACTTTTAACTGTAAAGTAAAAAACATATAATAATTACAGAGACAACAGTCAAAACGACCCTCTATGAGCAAGCACTTGGCGACGGTGGGAAGGAAAAACTCCTTTTTAACAGGAAGAAACCTCCAGCAGAACCAGTCTCAGGGAGGGGCAGCCATCTCCTGTGACCAGTTGGGGATTTATGTTTAGTTTTTTAGACCACAGATATCTCATAACATATATATATAACCTACATGCAAAACACTGACAAGGTCCTATACAAGCTTTACAATCTGTATATTGAAGGGCATTTAAAATAAATTTGTTTGATAGATGTGTTCTTGATGTGTATTGTGATATTGTCACACAAAAGTAACTGGAAACAACGTGTTTGAATGCCATAATTTTTCTCACTTTCAGAAGTGTTCTGCACACAAAAAAAATGTAAAGCCTCCGTTCCTTTAGTCGTTTCATGGAAGAGCCTTCATAAAGTTTAAACACAGGCTCACCTCAGCAAAGCAACTATCCTGCTGACCTCTGAGCATAAAGCCTGACCTCCCCTTTGAAATGCAAGAGAAATCTAGAGAAATCCTCAATAGCTGTGGGGGTAACAGGGTGGAAGGTGGAGGGCTAGCAACATCTGTTTGGTGTTTATCCCACCTTATTGTGTTGCTGAGTCCTCTATCTAGCCTACAGCTGGGACCCTGGGAGCGTACTGAGCCCTCTGTCCAGGGGTCCCACATCGTGACAGCTCGAGCAAGTTCTCATTCCTTGACGCTGTATAGTCTACTGTTTGCAAGACCTCTGGTTTTAGCAGAGGAAATGGCATTGAAATCACACCCAAAGTGTGTTTTGTTCCCTGCACTGTCCTTTCCCTTAGCCTGTTATCCTGGAAGCTGTTTTTGGTTGCCATACTAACATTACGGAAAAATAATAAAGAAATGCCTGAGTAATCTCTTAGGAGCTTTGTTCAGGAATATCCTGCCACTTCCATTAATGGCCAGACAAAATACCACAAACTCTGCTCTGTTAGTAAACAGTCATCTAGAAACACCTTTAATTACTTCTGTTTTACTGTGCTTGTTAGAGTACAAATAGTCAAATATTAGATTTTTTTTTTCACCAATAGGCATGATTTTGATCATTTGTGGTTTTATGCTACAAATGCCTGACTTGCTACAGCATACTTTAACAGATTATCTTTGGTTTTTTAAATTTTTGTTTCTAAGATCTCACACTGGTCTTTGGGAATGTCTGCTGTTTTTTGTTTTTAATCAGCAAATCAAGAAAATAACAGTCAAAGATTATCAGAAAAAACTGTCATTTATGGTCCTACAGAGACTTCCTACTTTCCAACAAGGGTTTTCAACTTCCCAAAAAGTGTCAGCAAACATGAGAAAAACTGTTTATAATTTCATAACTTATTCCCTCTTTTATACCCCTGTGAATTGCCTTTCTTCTATTTTGAAATGCTAAATTCAATTCATCCATCTTCTTCCGCTTATCCTTTTCAGGGTCCGGGGCGGCTGGAGCCCAGCTGTCATAGGGTGAGAGGCAGGGTACACCCTGGACAAGTTACCAGTCTGTCACAGGTCCTTTAGCCAAAAGACAAATTTGATTTATATAGTCTCAAATCACAGCAATGAGCACAATTTTCAGGTTTTTTAAAAATGGGGCACATTAGAAAAAAGCCTGAGTACCAGTGACTTAAAGAAACACTTTTTTGTTTTTAAGTCAAAAGTTCGAATATTATGAAATAGATATATTATGTCCCTTTTTCCTCCCTTGCATCCTTCTTGTAAGAAGAGAAGAGCAGGAAAAGCAAACTGAACAGGCTCCCAGAATCATGTATGATATGTCTCCATCTATGGATCAGTTGACGGCTTTACAGCGACCTTCAATAATATTAATAATCCTGGGTTAACATTTTGAAAACCTTTGGAAATACTACACCGTAATAAGAAATGCTTCAAACGAACTGCGCGTGCGCAAACGGTAGGTTAATTTGATCCACTGCTCCAAGTTATCTCTAGAAAAGCGTAATTTCTTGAATACAGAAACGTTACATAAATTCTTAAATACAGAAACCAACACTGTATGGGTCTCATAAGCGTGCATACGTAAACAAATGTCTTTTATGTATTAAAATACAACTGCTGAAATGTTTTTTGGTTTTTTTTTTTGGAATTTTCACTGCGCCTTTAAGAAGAAAACACGTGACCTCGTAGCGTCATACCCGGACGTAGTTTGCATTGTTTTCATGGGTGTTCTGGTTTCAATGGAACTGAGGTGACATTTTTTTAGCGGGTACAGTAACGCCAGCTGAAGCAATGAAATGTCTCCTTTGTCCACAAAAGTGCACAGAGCAAGTAACAGGAAATTACAGTGACTACCAAGCGCCGTAAGTTCAAATATTGCCTCCAGTTTGTAGAAACATAGCTAAATATTCTTGTTGCTTATTTTAGCGCTTTGTGTCTTTCCTTTAGGTTGTGACCCCCCCGTAAAACCTCCGATGTTTACCAAGAGAGCAAAGATCATCTTTTACAGATGACTCCTAAACGGTGTTTTGCAGCATAAAACTAGCACATGCGGACCAGTTCAGCCCCTGCACTGAGCTAGCAGCAGCTGTGTCACATGATGATCATGATAGCCTTTGGAGCGAGAGGAGCCCTCCTCAACTTGAGGTGCACTTTCCAGAGAGCGGGCTCCTTTGCCAGAATTAGACTGATCCAGAACACCAGGACCTGTTTTGTGAGAAGAGGACAGATTTTAACCCACATACCCAAGGTTACACTGCTATGTTGGGGTGCAGTCAATGCTTCTGTAAGTGCAGTCAGATGCCAGGAAGCTGTTCTTCAATCCCAGGCTTCTGACAAAAAGTCTTTAGCCAAAATCCAAGTGCACAGAATTATATTTTTTCTTCGCCTCAGCTTTCGTGCATTGGTTCTGCTTCTCAAATTTGTCCCCCTTCTTCTCCTTTACCCCTTGGCTCTGCTGTCTACCCGCTGGATGCCTCATTGGCTGGATGCTTTGCTGTGGGTGACTGAGACCTCTGGTCCTACTTTCATCAAGTTGGGGCAGTGGGCCAGCACCAGGCGAGACATCTTCTCTCGAGAGTTCTGCGACCGTTTCTCCAAGCTCCACGTCAAGGTGCGCCCTCACTCCTGGGCTCATACCAAGCAGTGTCTGCGAAGGGCTTTTGGGGAGGGCTGGAGAAGGGTTTTGGTGTTTCGGAGTAAAGAGCCAGTGGGATCAGGATGCATTGCCCAGGTATATCGAGGCTGGGCCAGGGTGGACAAGGTGGAGGACCCAGCTTTCCAGTCATTAGTAGAGGAGATGGAAAAAGAAGATTTGCTGGAAGCCTGGGAGATCCCTGGGTTAGGAGGCATGGCAAGCACACTAAGGCAGCTCTGGAGGGGGAGCGGGGAGGAAGAGGGCAATGAGGAGAGAAGCCATCTAGATGGTCAGCACGAGGAGCACCTGATACCTGTGGCAATCAAGGTCAGTCTTGCAAGATACAGATCTCAGACCACCTTCATCAAATGCAAATAAAGCAGATGCTGTATCATTTTTCTTGCACTTTTTGTTGGTGTGTATAAATTGTTTCTGTTTTTTGCAGGTGGTCCATCCAGGAGTCAGGAGACAAGTGGAGATAGACCTGTTGCTCATGAAAGCAGGCAGCTGGCTTCTGCACTGCCTGCCTGGACTCAAATGGCTCAGTATGTGTGAGATTGTAGAGGAGTTTGAGAAGCTCATGACCAAACAGGTAGATTTAAATTGCCAAAAGCTTTTTGACTTTGTGCATAATTTTGTTAAATTACATAGAGCTGGGTTTCTTTATTAGACAAAATTGAGCTGTAGCATTTTGTGTACTAAGACAGGCCACACTTAAGTCATATATGACCTTATGGTAAAGGAGCTGTAAATTCCTTTTAATTTCTTTGTATTCCATTGTGTTGCAGATTGATCTCCGTTTTGAAGCCAGGAACATAGAGCGTTTCCAGAATAATTTCCGCGATTTTGATTATGTAAAGTTCCCAACTCCGTTACGACCGTTTGTCACCAGAAGCATCTTAGTGGAAACCTTTGAAGTGAGTACATAATAATGTGCAAGTAATCAAGGTCTTAAATGATGGCGGCATTGTTAATTTTTAACCTTATTTTCAGGAGAGCGAACCCATTTCAAACTACTTGAGCTCCGAGATACCCAAGGAAGTGAAGCAGAGAATAGCCAAGATGGGAGTAGACACCCTGCTGAAAATGGTGAGTTACATAACCTGAGACAATTAGTATAAATGCTAAACATTTTATATACTTGAGGACATGTGCCCATTTGACTTGAATGTTATCATGATGTATTTTTTTCCCCTACACGTAACTGTCCATATTCCAGGTTTTTGTGGATAACTTTGTCCACGGGGATCTTCATCCAGGCAATATACTTGTCCAGTGTCAGGGGCCTCTCACTGGATCGAGTGACGGTACTAGCACCTCAGGGGAGCACCATGGGAAAACCACGCTCACTGACTTGTGGGACACAGTGGTGGTCAGTGTCAGACCGGCCCCGTGTCCTTTCCAGCTGGTGTTGCTGGATGCTGGCATTGTAGCCCAACTCAGCGACAACGACCTTGCCAACTTCAAAGCTGTCTTCACAGCTGTGGTGCTGCATCAGGTAAGAAGGGAAATGGTGCATGGAGTTTTTATAGCCTCTTTGAGACACACATTATGTCACTTGATGTACTGTCCAATTCTGTGCATAGTACATAATATTGTGCGAGTACTGTGGGATGTTCCTTCAATGTTGTGGGGATGTCTTAATGAAAAGTGCTCATGTTGAACTACAGTCAGGGCCATAAGTATTTGGACAGTGACATACTTCTTTGGTCGTTCGCCTCTGTACACCACCACAGTGGATTTTAAATCAAACAATCGATACACATTTAAAGTGCAGGCTTTCAGATTTAATTCGAGGTATTGTGTTTTCTGTTTTGGAATTAGAGACATTTTTATAAAAAGTGACATCACTTCTTTAACGTTATGATGGATTAAAAGTTCTTCAAGGAGCTCTTTGGTGTGCGGACCTCCTCTTTTTTGTTTTTTCACTTTATGTACATGTAATATTTAAAGCTTCCTCTTTCAACAGCCTTTAACTCCTTAACAAGCTTTTTAAATAAAAAAAATAATAAAAAATTAACAAGGTCAGAGAAAACCTTAAACAGTGTCTGTAACTTATGCCCCCCCCTCCCCCCTCCAGGGTGAGCGTGTGGCAGAGTTGATTTTGAATCATGCTCGAGCTAACGAGTGCCGAGATGTTGCACTGTTTAAAAAGGAGATGGCTGAGCTGGTGGATCATGCCCTCAGTAGCAACACCCTCTTCTGGGAAAGGTATGATCCAACATTTGTATTTTGTTATGGTCAAGATGATGATTGTGATTAATGTATTATTGTTAGGCATAGAAGACATTAGAAGATTATCACAGAATATTTTTATTTACTGCCCCTCTTGTGATTACAACATAATCATAATTTCTTCTTTTTCCTGGCTTGTTCTGTGCTTATCATTATTCTTTGTTCCATAATGAGTTAATGAGCATTGTTTCCTTTTGTCATTTCTGCTCGATGTCTTTGTGATAAATTAAAATGCGCAAATAACTGGCCTCAGTATAAATTCATTCTCATAGTGGGCTACAATGCAAAACTGTTCTTCTCAGAAAACCTTCTAGTGAAGTGATACACTACACAAGGTCACAAGAGTGCAAAACTACACCTGACATAAATTCTAAGTAGGCAGGCCCATCAAGGCTTCTAGTACTGCTGTTGTTTTTAGTGACCCCTGCTTAATTGTGTGAAAATGGTGACACTTAAGGGAAGAAGACAAAATTGCAGGTAATCAGATCTTGAGGGTAGGGCAGGTGGTTAGTGGAGTTTATACTGGCGTAGCCAAAAAAATCCCTTTCCTTGTCAAAATTCCACTCCACAGTGGCACACGCCACAATTCGTGTTGTTTTTTTTTTTCCCCACCAAGTGTTCTCCCGCAGACATCTCAGGATTTTCACTCCAATTTAAAGTGGTCCAGAGGCCCACAAGGAGATGACTTTAAAGGGTAGAAAGCCCAAATTTAAATCAAATATTTATATTTTTGTATGTGGACTTCCAAGTTTTTTTTAATTGTATTTGTAGACAGAAGTTAAGTAAGCTATAAGGAAAATTAACACAAACTACCGGTACGCCATGGACAGGATTTTGAGAGGATTTTAATGTTTTAACTAGTTTGGGAAGCAATGAGTGACTTTGACAGTTCTTTGCTGGTTTTTTGTTTTGCTTACAGATACAAGTGGCCGATTTGCTCTCCAGAGTCTTTGGTCTACTCATCAAACACAAGGTATAGCATCACCAGGTTTGATCCAGAACGCCCAACCAAAAGGAAACAAACAAAAACACACTTCTTGGTTTTGTATTGTTTCAAAGTTAAATACAGCAGGCAGGCTGGACTGAGCAATTCAGGTTTCTCTTAATAATGTTTGTTAAATTTGAAGAACTTGAACGCCTCAGGAAGGGAAGATTAAAAATCTCAGAGCTCTTGTGTGCTTCAGCTTTGGCTTGGTAAACAGTAATACAAGGGAAACCATAACAACAAAACATGACCTGAGAAACGCAGGATTTGAAGTGGTCTATTAAGTGTTCCTGTCTTGTACAGGAAACAGTGTACTTAGTGTGCACACTGTCATTAGACATGCATTAAGTTTTAAACACAGAGCATTCAAGTTGAAGTGACTAAATTCATCAATCACTGTAACCATGTTCATTGGCAAATATAAAAGTGTGTTACTTCCTCAGTGAAGGTTTACAGAAGTTTATGGTAACACGGTGCGATAGGTCTTGCAAACAGTCCTTGTATTTGTCCATTTTTATACGGACCTGAACAGACTCTTATATATGTGTTATGAATACTGCAATTCACCGTTTTTCTAGGTCAAGCTGGAGAGTAATTTTTCCTCGATTGTTTTCGCTATCATGGTGCTAGAGGGCCTGGGAAGGTCTCTCGATCCCAACTTGGATATCCTGGATTTGGCCAAACCCTTGCTACTGAAGAACTGTGCCTCGCTGCTATGATACACACAAACCCCACCACCACCACCACACCCAGAGCCGCCTGCATTGTAAGTGTACACACAAGCGTAGTATGCCTTTAGTGCATCTATAGATAGAGATCATGTGTACATCCTAACAGTTGTTTGTCTTTATGCAAGATATTCCTCTGTGGAACACAAGTGTCCTCCATATTCCCACAGTGTTGATGCCACAATATACCTCATTGCATTTTAATATTTTAATTTTACCACTCTTACTATGGAAATTGTCATCTGTTGTCTGGCTAAAGTACCCAACATTTCCCCCTTTGAAATCGACTTTGAGGCACCCTAGGCTGCACCTAATGAGTGAGCATATAAATTAAACACCCCTTGTAGTTTGAAGGCTTCTGGATGAGTCGGGGGGACACACACACACACATGCACAGGTGGCATCAGAGGTCATTTGTTGAGATTTAGTATACAAATACTGCTAGAACCCCAAGTTGATATTTAAAAGCATATTTTACTGTTTAATGACTAATTGATCTCAGGATGTCTTTTATCACTCCATCTTTTTATTGCATCTTAATGTCGTCTAATGGACCATTTCTCCTTTAGGGTGAATCACAATGTACTGTAACATGTTGTTGTACACTAGATTGACAATGTGTTGGCTAACTGTAACAACCACACACAGAACTGACCTTTGTATTGTAACCTCTCTTAAAAATGATAAGATTTTATGAGTTATTCAAGTCAATAAATAGGGAACCTGTGGTAACTTTTTTGTTTTCTATTCATCTGCCGCCTTTAGCGTCTTTTCAAAGGTTCGCCAGTCCTTTAAAGGCAGACTGCTGCAACGGCAACTTCAAAGCAGAAAATTCACTGCATCAGGGGCACAGGATCCATTAATTTACAATTTTATTAAATCTGTCAATGAAAAACAGACAAGACGCGATTCTGTCATCAGGAAGAACAGTCAGCATGGCTGAAAGAGTGAGTTCAGGAGGTTTTGGTGAAAAATAAACAAAATAAAATGATTTTAAAAAAACTCATCACAAAATCCTTTTATTGCAAAACAGTTTTTTTTTTCCCATCACCATCAAGGGCCTAGTCAAAGCAGCACTATTCAAGTAGGGAGGGAGGGGAGAGGTGAAAACTGTGTAAAAAAAACAAACTTAATAATAATAATATAATCATTAATAATAGTAATGAAAGAAGAAATAAAAACATCTCTAATAGACAAACACAATCACCTCAGTATAAGACGAGATTCTGTCACGGTCACAACAACCAGAGAAAAGTTTTCTTTTTTCCATTTTTTTTAAATGAATTAAATAGTTTTTAAAAATATCTCACCATTTACTTATACTCATCTTTTTTTTTTTAATTTATTGCGAAAAATAGGCAACTGGACTAATTGTGATGATGCGAGTTTGTGGTGTCCGTGTGTTTGACAGAGCATTAGAGATTAAGTAGAGATACAGTGGAACGTCTTGGAGTGTTGGCACCGAGAGCAGCAGCAGCAGCAGTGTGTGGCAATGCAGTACTCTCATTCAGCCACCAGGTGGCTCAGTTCAGTCTGAACATTCCTGCAGGGTTGAACTATGGCAGCCCACCCAAAAAACACCACTATATCAGAGGAAGTCAAGTTCTGCCAACAACCACCTCTGTATTTTCTTCCTTTTTTTGTTTTTGGAATGATGCTTGCTTGTTGAAATGTTGTCCACGGTCGCTCATCTGTGTTGCCAAATCTCAGTTCTATGTACAAAGGTTTCAAATCCCTGAAGGATATCTACAAAGACAAGTGCAACCTCCACATGACCATCCCATTTCTGGAGAAGCTCAGGGATGAAAGGGTTTCTTTACAGGGGGCAGAGGGAGGGAATAATACCAATAAGTTAAACGTGGTAAATGTGCCACAGTAGGAGTTAACAGAAGTGTTCTTGGAAATAAAAAGACGAGGAATGATGGATCAAGATTTAGGAATGTCAAAAGCTGGTGGAGGAGAAGGAGACTGTAAAGTAGTGACCTTCATCAGAGGGGGGCACCAAAACATCCTAACCTAATGTAAATCTTTCTAACAATGTCCGAGAAGTGTGTTGAGACGGGAAACAAACCGGCATAACGCACAAACGAAACAAAGCACCCATCATTTGTCTGTCATATCCCTTCATGCGGGTCCATCAGTCTCCATGCATTTTTAAAAATAGTCTTTAAAGACCAAACTGTCCTCCTCTTTGTTAAACTGATTGTATTTTTGCTCAGCCCCCACTTTTTCTATCCTTCTCTGTCAGTGTGGTGCCCCCTGGAGGACTGGCTGCCCTCCAGTTCTCTGCAGCGGCCCCCTGGCAGGAGCATGAAGCTCATTTAGGAGGGGGCAATGTGGGGAAGCAAACAGGTCACATGGGTATTTTGGGACTGGATTCTTGGAAGAAATGAGGGTGTAAACTTTGAGTCTGATATGGGTACTTCTTCCATGGTTAGGAAAGGAAGCTGGATTGGGGAAAAAGAGAAGGGTCTGTGTAGGCAGGTCTAAAGCGCAGGCACATACGCTCATTTTCACACATGCTCAGTAAGACACACACACACTCATCTGAGTTTGAGGCCCTCGCTGCGTAAAGGTCATGGCAGACGGAGCTGTGGGCCATCAGCAGTGGATCAAGGCTACTTGTTGACTTTTCTTTCACAATACTGAGAAGATCAGCAGCTGTCCATGGCCCAAGACAGAATTTAAAAAAAGGAATTAGGAAGAGAAACAGATGTAAGAGACTGGCTGGCATCTTGACAGCAGAAAAGAATTAGAAAGCACATTTCTTTCAGGCAGAGCCTGACTTCACCCGTTCACAAAGTGGGCAGAATTCATCCTCCAGTAGTCTGATTGTTTTTCTCATGTTATCTCCACAAGCTTGTCTTTACATTCCATTTGGGAAAAGAAATGTGGAAGTTAAGCATAGTCAGGTAAGCACAAAATGGATATGTGGGATAATGCAGGAAGGAAGATAGTCTCATCTCTTGCCAGCTTCTCTCCACATTGGGGTTCCAAAGGCTGCCACCAGGGGGTGATGTTTGGGCCAACTGTCAGGTGGATGAGGATAGGAAGGAAGAGGAGGAGGGCTTTGATCAGTGTTTGTGGCTAGGAGTTGAGCCAAGCGTGGTTGAGGCATTCCCCGGCCGAGGCCCTCTTCTCAGGCACCATCTCCAGCATGGGCAGAAGGAAGTGAGTGAACTGACCGGCGTCTTCATGCGACCAGCCGTACTTCTCCACCAGCACATCAAACAGGGACCACGGCTTCAGCTTGGTGATGTGCCGCAATTCACCTGCAGAAGACCAAACAGCAGAGTCAGCTGCACAGTAGGATGTAATAAGAATGCAGAACAGAGATGTCTGAAGAAAAAAAAAAACGCTGGTTAAGTAAAGGAAAAAGACTGGTGGTATTTAATGTTTACTTGTTTTCAACAAATACCAAGAGAAAAATAAAAAGAAGCAGGATGTGGCATGTGCAGCCACATCCAGCTTCTTTTCACCATCTTTCTGATTAAGTACTCAGCAGAGCACCAACTGTGTATTAATCTGCAGCTTGTTTTACATTTGTAGGAAAACACTGCATTTAAAAGAATACTTGGGGACAAACCGAGGCATGTTTTGGCCTTTTCGTGGGATTTGTTAAACATGAGAAAAATACAAAACATCATCAGTCTTATCCTTTAACTCTAGAAGCACCCAGCCATGCAGACTGTGTAGTTTTACCCTCTGAGATTCTGCCTTCCCTCCAGAGTAACGCAGTTGAAGGAGAAACAAAATTGCGGTGCCAACAGCAGTGAGATCCTGACAATTCAGCAGCAACACCCGTTTCAGAAAACAATGTAATTTCTGTCGTTCAGAATTATTTAAAGAAAATACAGTACAAAAACACCAAGTTCTTGCTCATAAGGAATGATGGAGAAAATTATTGTTGGGAAATGGCAAAACTGAACTGAAAAGTGCTATACACTGTTTTATACACCTTGTTTTACTAAACCTGACATGTCAGTAGGAAAATTGGCATGCTGAAATAACTTAATCTGCACAAACTGCAGGCACAAAGGCGGTTTGTAAGAAGTACTTAGTGCATGATTCTAGTTTACTTTTTAACAGGTAACTGCAGTATCAAAGTTACATCTTCAAAGTCCTTGTTTTGTCTGACCAATAGTCCAAAATCTAGCGCCTGACCGAGGATTATTAATACCAATACAGACACCGATGTTGATAAAAATATTTGGTGATTTAAAAATCTAATATATGGACCAATTTTTTTTTTCCCTTTCCCGGACATTTCTTATGTGTAGTTGTTCATGAGTCGTTACTGAGATAACATGACAATTCAATTTAAAATAAACTTGTTTCATTGTTGCAACAAGTTGTGGATTACTCATTTACTCTCTGGCTGTCTCGGATCAGCTGGCTGTTGCATTTGTGCCATTGCAGAGTGCCCTCTGCTGGACAAACTATGCAACATCAACACTCATCACATGATTGACGGGTGTTTCTCCTGTCTCTTCCTTACATTTTAAAATTTTATTTATCGATTGATATGAATGCTGATACCGATATACTAGGAAATGGCTTATATTGGCCCCACTGACATATTGGTCAGGCTCTTTTAAAATCACCAAATACTGTCTGTTGCAGGGATTATTGCACCGCTGAATAGCTGTGTACCCAACTAGTAATTATTAGTTATTCATAATTTCCACACAGTTTGAGCTTAATTGTTATTCTTTAGGTCTTCTAAAACACACACACACATATTTTTTATATATATATATATATATATATATATATATATATACACATATATATAAAAATTGTGTAGTCAGTTTTTTAATTAATAAACAGAAGCTTGTGCATTTTCATAATTCATGCATCATTGATAGGAGTTTGAGAACATTTTAAATGCCACTGTGTTATTAGCCAAATATATGCATGTTTTGTCTTTTAAGGTGCTTGTGTGACTTCTCAAGTGATCACTGTGCACATGAATGTGAATATAGCAGAAAGAATGTCATTAGCATTCATGTTCCAGGTATTAATACAGCAAACTTTAACAGCTCCAAATGTTGCTGCTGAATTTTAAAATGTAAACCATCCCAATGGATAGATTCTGCTGAAGGCAAAAATGATTTTTTTTTTCTTTTCTGGGTATTTGGGTGAACTGGTCATTTAATCAGATGACATGTTAAGCCGTGATTATGCAGGCTTCAGCCAAACAGCAGCTGATTTCACTAATTACTTTACCTCTCGCTGTTTGAAGGTTTGCTAATCAGTGAGGTGCTGTACTGATGGAGTGAAAACCTGCAGAGTCTTGGCAGAAAAACCACAACAACAGAGGGTACAAAATGGAAAGAAATAGCTAAAAGACACGGGGAGGAAACGGAAGCAAAACAGAAAAGAAAAGGAAGGGGTCCATTATTCAGGAGAGGAGGAAAATGGTTGGCTGGGTGCAAAAGTCTGACAGAGAAGCAAGAAAGTGTGAGAGAATGATTAATGATAGGAGCGATCAACACCGAAGGTCCATTCAAACCACGGCTGCCATGGTAACCTCTTTTTCCACTGCAAGATGGGAGAATGGAAACCATTTGTTAAGAATTTTCTAGCGAAATATTCATTAAGAAATACGGTTTCTGACAGCAATATAAACTTTTACAGCTGTTATTCACGCCTATGCAGTGACTGGCTTGCATTTCCAGCTGTTTTTGTCTCCAATCAATATATGTGCTTTCCTCAGCACACCTGAAGTAAACGAGGCGACGAGGCCATTTGGCCGCAACGCGCAGGCGAAAGCTTCTCAGCAGACGTGAGAGACTCAGACCCGATTAAGAGAGCACCCAGAGATAAAAGAGAACATTGAGACATCAAGTGCAGCCTCAGACCTCAGATAGAGACAGGATCAAAGGAGAAATATTCAGGTCTCATGACACATTAAAAAGAGTATATGAGCAGAGAGGAAAAAGAGATGGAGATAAACTAAAAAGAGAATCAATGAGAGAGCGCAAGGATTATCAGCTGTATCAATCACAGATCCTTAAACTTACCAGGTTCACAGGTGAGTGGGGTCAGAGAGGTGAAGCCTTATGGACTCTCATTGCTACCAGTTATACTGCTGTTTATACTGACTTTGCCTCATCATAACTCTGCAAACTATTAATCCTAACTTTGATATGTACCGATTAAACTCGTTCAAATATTTCCTTTGAAGATGATTTCACAATAATTTCTATGTTGATAAAAATACATTAAAAGAAAAAAAAAGTTACTTTGTTGTCTGTTCTACCTAATAACCTGGTACATTAACTCTATATTAATGGGCAATAAAGTGGAAATTAATATCTGTATGTTATGCCAAATATTTATTATTGATGAAGCATATAAAATTTAAAGCAAAATTTGTGCTGTTTCTTAGTTTTAATTATAGCAAGCTTACGTTTATTACTCAATAATAATTTATAATTTACAGACATTTAGTTAATATAAAACCCCTTAGATACAACTGTGCTCTTAGAAAGCGATCATCTTCCATATGAGTTTCCCCACCGCAGACAGACTATTAAATGCACATGTAATAGAAGACTTGAAGTGTATTTATTGCATAGATTTATCTGCTTTGAAAATGACTTTGTTTATAGTTTAGTTTCAGTTCCAGGGTGGGTTTGCTCATTTCAGTTCAAATGAATAGGTTCAGTGTTAGTTTTAGCAGTAAGGACATTTCCTTACAGTTTAGTTCTTTTTAAAAACACACAAGTGAAGTAAAAGGAACAATTAAAAGAAAATTAAAATGATTTTAATTTTCTTTTAATTGTTCCTTTTACTTCACTTGACTTGAAATGTTTGGTTTTTTTTCACATCTGGGTTTTGGGTTTTAGTTTTAGTGACCTGTAACAGCCTTGTTCCTCACATATTACAGCCACCTACCCTCAACCAGCCACCATCCACAGAGTCGTTTACCTTTCTTGGTGAAAAACTCTCGGCTGTACTTCCCAGCAGCGACCACTTTGCGTGGGACCTTCCCAAGGAGCTCCATGATCAGAGCGATGTGGTCTGCCCACCACCACATACGTCACAGAGGGAACAAGCACGGTTGAGCATTACGGCATGCACACACACACATCAACACGCACATACGCTGGCTGAATGGTACCGACACACACCGATGCCTTAGGGTGCACCGTGGACACACTCAGAGACTGAGGGCCAATGCAGCGAGAGGCTTGTTCTCAATATTTTAATCACACTTTCAAATTGATTTAAAATGGTTTTGCTAGTGCCTATTTTTGTCCCTCTTAAGACATCTGTGTGTCCCAGTCCCACCAGCTCTCTGGCCAGCGCTACCTCTTCTGTTGAAGAACTCCCGGGAATATTTTCCAGAGAGCGCAAAGTGCCTCGGAATACAGCCCAGCAGCTCTATGATGTGGGCTATGTGGTCTATGAAGGAGAGGGGGGGAGGTGGGAGGAAGGAGAGGGGGAGAGAAAAAACAAAAAGAGGAGGATGGGGCAGGAAATGTCAAAAGAAACAGAGAGACAGAAACAGTAAAGGCAGAGAGGAGAATTAATTGAAAGAAGGGTGAAATGTATTGTAAGAACATTGTAAATATAAAAAAGAGGAAGGATTAAAGGTAAAAAAAATAGAAGAAGGGACAGGAAGTGAGAGGTATGAAGATCGGGGGGGGGGTAAGGAAGGGATAAAGAAAGGGAAGAAAAAGGGAAGAGAGAATCAAATAGTAAAGGAGAAAAAACCCATGTTAGTGAGCTGTGCCTCCACAGGAGAGGAAATGAAATGACTAAAGTGACAAGTATTTAGATTCAGAGCTGAATGAACTGGATTTTCAATCTGGCCTGCAGAGTGGGACATCAAAAGGTGACTCTCTGTAAATCAGGATGTCAGGTTAAACCTGACGCTGGCCTACTGCCTGTGCACAACATGAAAAGGGGCGCTAACTATGTGTCGCATGCGATGAGAAAATAAAACAGCACAATGAGCGGAGTGAGATCAAAGACCCGAGGCGATGACGGGACAAAGGAGAACGGTTTGGGAGCGTGGTATATTTTGCAAGACATAAAACTCCGGAGCATGAGTATGGTTAATGACTGGAGTCCACATGCAGGGATGGAGTATTAGCAGAAAACCAATACACATAATCTCACAGGATATGTGGCTAATGTTGCTCTAAGTGTGAGCTTTGTGTGGATCGATGACGTTTCAACAATTCAGCTTTTGGTGATTATGTGTGGAGGCATAGCAGCAGATTCAAGGGACAGAATTTAAAGTGGACAGTGGATAGGAAGGATGTGGGGAGAGGGTTGACTAAGCTTTAAACTAAACTGACTCTGGGTCATTTTTCAGCACTAACAGCAAACAAACAGCATCCTTTTTTTTATTAGTTTTTCTCCATTATTTGGATAGACTGTAAGAAACAAAAGCCCCAATATTATATACACAGTGACACACAAAAGCAGCACTTTTTTAATCCTTGTTCACTGATTCATTTAGTTAGTACTTTATGAATTCAATATAACTTTATTTATTAATGTATATAAAGTTGATCAAACAGTGGAGAAAAACTGTGAAGCCAGTTATTTAACCAACTATTTCAAACATTTTAAAAACACTTTGCATTGAACATTTTCCTACATCTACTAATTATTTTAGTCAACATCCAGTTTAGAGTCTTGATTCCTCTGTAGAAGCTACTGTTTCTATATTTGGAAATAAAATTCTGTGTTTGTGCCGTAAAGATTTAAATACTCACCCTCGTCGCGGGAGTAGTCTTCTCCGGAGTGGGGCTCAAACAGGTAATCTCCGGTGGCCAGCTCAAATGCCTACAGCAGGACAAACTGAGTACTACCTCTACCACTGACTGCACACTAGTACATTTGCATATATGTATGTAATAATGCAATGCATGTGTGTTCTCCTCACCATGCAGGCAGTGCTCCAGATGTCTGCAGGAGTGCTATAACCGGCTCCTATGAGGACTTCAATGGAACGGTACTGTCTTGTCTGGATGTCCTCTGTAAAGTGCTTATGCTGTCACAGAAACAGGAGACGAGGAAGGATGAGAACTGAGAGTTCGGATATTTGTTACTATACAATTATACTGGGATTTATCAATAAAAAAAAAATTCTGTGGTTTATATATATATATATATATATATATATGAGATGTTTTTGTCTAATCAGGTCCCATTTATGTTTTATCTTTGGAGAGCAAACCCTGATAAATTCTTGTCCTGCCTTGCTGAGTGCAGCTGGCTTGGTGTTCAGTCAGTATGTGTAACAGCCTCGATCTGGACATGTGTAGGGTGCGTTTATTTACACTCTCATCTGTTGTTTTGTAAGACTGTGTGTAATTGTCGTGTGTGGATCTGGGATCAGATTAGTGCATCTGAACCACCGGTCGGCGTTAGCTGCTGGAACGCACCTCCTGCCAGGACGCTCGTTTCAGCGGCCAGTCTCTAATAATGGCTGCTGCACAAAGAGCGAGTGCGCTGAAAGCAGCACGGTAATTGGAACACTGGTTATGCCGCTTCTGGTTTTCCTCTTCTTCTTCCTTGCTATCTTTTCCTCATTAAAATAGCTGGTCCTGCACAACCTGTGGTGCTTCGCCCGCCTACACAGGTTTCAAATATGAATTCCTATAGTGAATAACTGTTAATTTATAAAAGCACACAGAATGCACCTTTACAAACTCTCAGGACCACATATGAGTTTGAATGCTGCTTCTCTGTGAACTACTGGTCACATCTACTGTACATCTTAAAAACACTCCAAATGAAATGATATTAAATTCCTGATACTCTCTTACCACCCAGCACGCATTTCCAAGATCAGCGATTTTGACTCGAATGGATTCTGCGTTGCGGGGATCTAGAGGGTTGATCAGAAGATCTGCAGCTCTGGCCCTGACTGTCGGGAGACAGTGGAGGATTAACACATGCAGCAAGCAGAGACAGAGTTTACACATTCTGGTGTATTAATGGACATTTATTCAAAACATGGATCACTTCAGGCTGTTCAACAAAAAAAAAAAAAAAAAAATCCAAACAGGAGAAACGTCTCAAACGTGTTCAACCTCAAGTAGATAACATGGCTGATGTACATACATGTATAACACTGTTTTATCAAGCTTTGTAGCTCATCAAAGTAATGTGATTAGAAATTTGGAACGTTAATTAAATTACCGATACTAAAATGAAAGCTGTAGATGGATGATTAGTGTTGATGTTAAGTCAAAAATAAAAACCTAAACCTATTCAGACACTGTAAACTATATTTCAAAGTCAAAGTCAAAGTCATATTTATGACAAAGGGGGGCAAGGCAAAAGAGACGACTGTGTAAAATTATGCCCACGAAAGAGACAGTTTTAATAATATAATGTAGCAGGATGCTATGGAGAGCCGTTTCATTCAAAATGAAATAAATAAATAAATACATACATACATACATACATACATACATACATAAATCTTGAAATAAATTGAAATAAAATAATAATTTTCTTTTAAAAAATATTTTATTTCATGGGGATATTTATTTATTTCATAGAATATTTATTAATAATTTATCAATAGCAGTATTTATTTATTCATTTATTTCATTTTGAATGAAACGGCTCTCCATAGGATGCAGTATAATTCTCTATTACACAGACTGATAAAACCTTCTTTTTCTCCCATCTCAAATCTTTAAATCACTTTTTATTTACCAATTAGATGGTTGAGGGTGTTTTTGTGCATGTTCATTTGTTTTAGGTGTTTTTTTGGGGGCTTTTCAGCTTTTATTACAACAGGACAGTTGAGAGCAGACAGGAAAGCATGAAGAGAGAGGGGTTTTTCGGTGGTGGTGGTGGGGTACCCAGGGCAGATTCAAACCCAGGCCTCTGCAATAGCCTTTCAGCTTTTGGGTTCTCTTGTTCAACCCAGTGAGCTATACCCGCGTCCAGTATGTTCCTCTTATAATGACAAATAGTAGAAACTCTGAGTTGATGGGCTCCTTTTTAAGGGTTTCAAAGAGGTAGAAATTAAAAAAATGAATTGGCAATATTATTGACGTGCTTTAGTAATTTCTCTGCAGGCACTCCGGCTTCCTCCCTCAGTCCAAAGACATGCAGTTACAGGGGTTAGGTTAGGTTGGCCGTAGGTGTGAGTGGTTGTGTGTCTCTCTGTGTGGCCCCTGCGACAGACTCACTGGATGGATGTTGAAATGCTCTGTTAATACGTACACTGTTGTGGTTCATTGTCACGACGCTCACACAACAGTGGGTAAAACTCGCAAATTAAGTTATCCTCGGTTATTTGAGTTGATGGTTGTATTGTAAGGAGATTGTTTGGTCTGTGTGCTTCTGTGTGCGTTGGTTGGATGCGCCGCCTCCATTGCTGTAGCTAATGGGGATCCGGCTAAACTAAACTAATCCAAACGAGCACGTCTAACGTTCAGAACAACTTGTGGAGTACCCCTGGGCCAGCAGTGGTTTAAGGAGGGACAAACCATTAAGCAGCAACAAAGGCTAACCCATCTGGTCGAACTTCCTTACTTTAGTAATGGGTGCTGAGTGTCTTCGTCACATCTATCTAAGCATTTCTTCCAGCCTTGGAACAACACTTCATGGCAATTTCCCAGTGCCAGTGGCCTCTTTTTCAGCAGGATCATGCGACCTAACGTCTTGATGCTTCATATGACAGAGGTGTACATGACTCAGTGAGTCAGAGAGATTAGACCTGACAGCACATTAGAGGGCGGTGGTCCTAATGTTTTAGTGCATCACTGTGGAAATATGTTTAAAACAATTACTGACATTTTTAATTTGATTAAGTATGGCATTTTATTAAAAAAAGAGGCCAATTTTCATGTCATATTTTGCACTGGGTGGGTCCTACACCCACTATCCATTAAATTCATAGCTATTTTTCAGGCATCATCCCTAACATACTGAATATTAACAATGTCAGGAGTTTGAAATTGGTTATTCTACCAAAATTTTTATCATTTTCTCTGTGTAGTTCAGGTAAAAATCATTACCCTTTTCTTACCTTTCGGTGTGTCTCCCGTGCTTGAGGATGACACAGTGCGACTGCGGTCTGCAGTGGGGCTGTTGGGTGAAGGTCCAGCTTCGATGTCGGCTGCACCAACACAAATGGGGTTTCCAGGCTCAGGATCCAGAGGCAAGTCAGGAAAGATGGGAATTGTACCTAGATGCCGCTCACTGGAGCCGTTGGTGAGTCCTGGCTCTCCCAGTTCGCCGTTATACATCTCATAGCCAGAGCTGAGAGAGTTGTCCCTGTCTGTGTAGCTGAGCTCAGACTCCACCAGGGGGCAGAGAAGAGGCTCTGGGGTGGGTGAAGGAGGTGGAGGCGTGCCTGGGTTTGGTTTCAGTCCCTCAGAGCCTAACAAAACATGGCCGTTGGTTTTGACTGAATTGGTTTTATTGTTGTGGGGTTTGATGGGGGAGGTGTTATCTGTGAGGAGGTCAGTAGTCGTATCATCATCCTCATCTTCCTCTTCCTCCTCTTCCTCTTCTTCGTCCTCCTCCTCCCCGTCCTGCTTCTTTGAGGCCTCTTCTTCCACCACCACCACCACCTCCTGCTCTGTTTTGCTCTCACTCTTTGGCTCCTCTGTCTCTTTGTCCTCTTCCTCTTCTTCTTCTTCTTCTTCTTCTTCTTCCTCCTCCTCCTCTGCCTCTTCTTCTTCTACCTTCTCTTCTGTTTCCTCCTCCTCCTCATTCTCATTCTCTGTCCCTTTTAATCCCTCTTCCTCCTCTGCCTCTTCTGGCTCTACCTCTGCTTGTGTTGGATCTCTGTTGCCTTCCTCTGATGCTGGGGGAATAGGGGCATCTTTTTCAGCGACAGGCGTGGGTTCGTCTTCTTCTTCCACCTCCTCCTCAGGGTCATCATCGGTGATGTGGGCTGCCTCACTCTGCTCCTGGGGAGGGGCTGCACCTAACATAGAGTGACGAGAAAAACATTATAGACAAAGATGTACAGTAAGTGGAATCAGATAAGATGTAGGCAGAGAGAAAAGCAACATGAGAAGAGAATAAAGACAGGAGAGAAGGTAGCAAAAGTGAGAATGAAAGAGACAGAAGGTGCAGAGACAGAGGGTGGAGGAGGGAGACGGAGAAAGACATTGTTTTTCTTTTCTTTTTTTTTCCCCTTTTCGTGAATCAGCCTAGCCTTCCATACACAGCAGGACTAGCGTGGGCCGGGTGGTTGGAGCCAATCCACATCCTATTCATTCACAGACAGACTAAAACCAAAACCATACAAATACTCACACGTGATGCTGATCTATCACAGCTCTGCTTTGGAGGAAAAAGAAGAATCACCTTCTGGCTATTGACAACCTGAATACAGTTTTTTTTTTTGTTTTTTTAAGTGCTGTTATGCTCACTTTCCTCTCAGTGCATTTTATTGGACTCAATATCTGCAACAGCAACCGCAAAGTTGCAGTGAAAGTTTCCTTTAGCTTAACTGAACTAAAAATAACAGTAAGTAATAGTTACCGATCGCAAGGTTTGGCCTTTCTGAAGCTTATCTCAGGCTTCCAATTAACAATGTTTTATTTTTAAACATTCAACCTAATAATCAGACCAATTTGCCAATTTGTCTCACTTAAACTGAGACAAAATGGCAATTAAGTTAATCTGAAATCTAAAATGCTGCTGCTGATTCAGACTGAAAAATAGGCTGCGAGGAGGCAACACAGCAAATTCACCGCAAGCAACAAACTAATTTGCACAGCCTATAAATAGCCGACAGGAGCGCAGGAAACCATAAAACAAACATTAGACAGACGTGACAGGGAATGGAAATGAGCTGAGGACGTCACCATCAAAGTTAAATCTTTGTTTCTACTGTAACTTTCTGAAGGAGGAGTTGGATAAGGACACATGACACTAACAGATGTATGTATGTATGCACTTGTATTAAGAAGAATGAGATAAAAACAAAATATCTATTTTTAATGCACGTGTCTTTATGCATTAATTTACCAAAAGATCAGAGTCATATCTGACACAGTGAAGCAGTAAGGATTTATTCACAAATGTCTAAATGTAGTAAAATTGTTTATCTTTACAGTCATGACTCACATGTGTGATTAGTGAGCCTGACAGGCCTCTCTGCTCCCTCGTCCTCCTCGTCCTCCCCGTCCTCCTCATCGTCGTCGTCATCGTCGCTGTCTCCCAGGGACGTGCTGTGGCCCGGAGGCGGTGCCGGCGGCTGCAGCGGTGAAGGCAGGTTGTGTTCGAGTGGCACCTTCTCGCCCCCTTCTTTGGCTCGCTCCTCTCTTCTCTGCCTCTCTCTCCAGGGCTTCAATCTCCAACATCCGCCTTTCCAGCAGCTCGGCTTGCCGCTTCTGTTTCTTCTTCAGCTTCTTCTTCTTGTTCTTGGAGATCTTTCCAACCTGATGGAGGTGGAGAAATTAAAGCAGGGAGGGCGAGTCAGAGGGAAGCCAAAACAAAGAAATAAAAAGGTTTTTATACTTTAAGTGGTGTGTTTTCATTTTTAAGTGAGATGTTCCCTAAAATGTCCAGCACAAGTTGGTAGCAAGTACATGTACTGCACACTACAGCTAAAAATATGGTGATTGTAAATGTTTCACCCCACCTGAAGAACAACTACTGGCTCTCAACTTTGATTAATATTTAAAAGCTACCAAAGAATGTGATGTAGAGTTTCAAGCTCTTTAACTAAACCGAACCATTTAAACCACCACTGATTATTAGGAAAAGTGACTCCTGTAACTTTGAGCGTATATTCTGGCTAATATGGAACAAGAGACTACTAATTACAGGTTAATAACTGTAAATAAGAAATTTAGTGCATTTCTTTTTAATACTGCGCTGCATGTATATTGTGTTTGTGTCTTCTGTATGTTTGTGTGTGTGCATGCCTCTCATTTCATACTCACATCTGTTGTACTCACCGGTTTGAGCTGGGGGGCTGTGCTAACTGACAAAACAGAAAGGAAAAACAACAATCAGACACTTTCAAGTTTCACCGCTATCAGGCCGTCAGACAACCGACACAGCAGTTAAGAGTTAAATGCTCATTCAGTACTTTAAAAGTTTACGTGCTCATCCCAGACTGATAATGTTAATGGTTTATTCTTTTCATGCCTCATACTTCAGATACATAACTGGTTACCCTAAGGCTCAAAAAGACCCCACTGGCCGATGCAAGCAAATGAAAGCTCACAGTGGAGTTCACCAAGGGGCCAGAGTTCATGTGGAGTTCATCAGGAATAATTTTGAGATGTTTTTTTTTTAAGTGGAGGAACTTAAACAAACAAACAAAAAAGAAGCAACAATGTCTCTGCAAAGGAAAGCAAGTGAGGAGGCACAGAAGGCCCTTTTTAACCCTTTTTGTATTATAAGCACGTCCACATTAAACATAAGGACTCCTGCATATACTGTGGCAGTGTGTGCAGCAAAAATCTGTAATAACAGAGAAGTTAGAGGTATTGAATAAATACACTAAATAAACAAACAGACCACAATGCATGCTAGGTTTCTGTGGCAATATGCTATATGGATTATATTCCAAAAACCTTTAGGTTATGTTCTCCTTTTACTTTAAAACAAAAAAAAAGAAGAAAGAAGCAATCATCTGGAAACAAATAAACCACAATGCAGTAGTACATTTTGAGAAATACCTGATATTGATTTCTTGCTGAGAGTTGAAGGCTGACACCACTTTGTGACCATCAATATAGTGTAACTACAGTCATGTGAAAAAGAAACTGTATGCAGTCCTCTCTGTTAACCCTTACTGCTTCCATAGGAACTAAGAGATTAAGTAGCAGACAGCTGCTGCAAATCAAATATACTTGATTAACCGATCATCAGAAAGTGTGAACACCTCTACAAAAGTAGAAGTTTATGCTGGTCTGGAGCATTCAGGTATGTGTTAAACATAATGCCACAATCTTCCCAGGAGTGGACGTCCAAGCAAAATCCACCACAAGGTCAGGTCATGCAATGCTGGAAAAAAGCCAAAGAGCTGCAGCACATCTCAGACTCGACAGGCCTCAGTTAACATGTTAAATATTAAAATTCATGACAACACAATTAGAAAAGGACTGAACAAGTATGGATTGTTTGAAAAGATTGCCACAAAGCAGTCTCTTCTCTCTAAAAAAGAACAGCACAACTTAGGTTCGCAAAGTTGCATCTGAACAAACCACAAGACTTCTGGAATGTCCTTTGGAGCAAATGGAGAGGTTTGGCCACGTTTGGAGACATATGTAACTGAACGAAGTACATAACAT